>CATIWC010002988.1:25000-27500 GCA_948472305.1 Vicia faba | reverse complement strand
TGTTCGGATCTATTATGACATAGCAGTGAGGTGCTCGCAGTGAGGTGCTCAACGGACCCTTTTATTTGACTGATGGGGGCAATAAACTATAAAAAATTCAATATATATAATGGATTCTCTCTATATTTTATTCTCTATTAAAGAATAAAATATAGAGAATAATATTAGAATTCGAATAAAAAAAATAAAATAATAAAAAGACTGTTCTTATTCAAAACGCCCTGTGATCTTCAACCAATTCTGTGCCTCAATATAATTACCAGGGGTAAGGGCTATAGCTTGTTTCCAATATTCAGCAGCTTGATCAAACCAAGATTCTGAAATTTCAGAATCTCCCTGTCGAATGGCCTGTTCTCCGCGGTCGGAATAGGTGAGTAAAATCCTTCCCTTAGAACCGTACTTGAGAGTTTCCTGACTCATACGGCTCAACAGTCAATTCTTTTGATCTTCTATTTTTTCTGGAGTTAATAACAAGAAAAGAGGTTAATTACATGAGTTTTAAACTTGAATTTGGATTAATAATTCAATTTAACCCTTTGTTTTTAGTTTTATCTTTTTTCCTACCTTCTGAAGAATAAAGCATCGACATTCACACTAACGTTCTTATTCGAATTTTCTGAAAGGTAACTATCTCGATTTCATATATCATTTCATATATTTCATATATGATATATATATTTCTATAGAATCCTTGAGAAAGACTTTTCTTCATAAGAAAAGAGTTACTCTCTTTGGGATCTGATACTACACCGCTGCTCAAAACCTTAGGGGATCCACTTTATTACATAAGTCGATTCCTAATCTATCATCATATAAGTAAGCAGTTCTTGTTGTATCGGCCAAAAACCTTGTGAATTGATCTTTACGGTGCTTCCTCTATCAATTAGATCTTTTATCCATAGAAAAAAGTATCTAGGCATATATATTCTATTTCTTCAGATTTTTACTTCTATGAAGTTTCTTTCTTTGCTACAGCTCATAAAAAGCGTTGTTTCGAACGGATATATATGTAGAAAGCCTATTTTTCTTTTTTTGTCTAGTATTTCTTACTATTAGTGGAGGTTCTTTTCTTTTTTCTTTCTATAGTGGAGATAGTCGCACGTAATGACAGATCACGGCCATATTGTTAAAAGCTTGAGGTAAGAAAGGGTTTCGTTCGAGTGCCCGAAAATAGTATTCCAAAGCTTTTGTATGTTCTCCGTTACTTGTGTGGATAAGACCTATGTTATAAAGTATATAACTTCGATCATAGGGATCAATTTCCAGTCGCATAGCCTCATAATAATTCTGTAAAGCTTCCGCATAATTTCCTTCAGATTGAGCCGACATCCGTTACGGTCGTCATTCGGTTCAAAGAATCTCCGTTCCAGAACCGTACGTGAGATTTTCATCTCATACGGCTCCTCCTTTATGAGGATAATGATAAACATCCATGGAATCCAATCAAAAAAGATTGCAATATTCTCATTATCAACTGAGCGGGACTAGTGTTTTTACACGAAATCTCTAGCCAACCTTTCTGTAAAGGATCTTTTATTAACATTTAGTAAGTTATTACTGGATAATATAGTAACTTCAACAATTTATTTGTCCTCAACGCCGCTTCATTTCCCGGAATTAGTCACTTCAACAGTCTTCGATGGTTATATGGGTATCCAAAATACGAACGAGATGGATGTTTATTGTCCCAACCATTCTAGTTAGTCCCGATCCCGATAAGAAAGGAAGGATTTTTTTTACAAAGTTTTCTCCTGTTGTTGATTCCCTAGCGTAGTGCTTCTTCCCCCATGCCGCCTATTGGTACTAGTGGAGTAGGATTAACCTAACCCCATACATAGGTATAAATAGGTATAACCTTTCGCTTAATACTATACTAAAATTGAAGCATATTGAGGATGCATTAATCGGGAATACACGACAGAAGGGATTAATCGTTTTATTTCCAAACTTCACCTTCAGCAAGCGTAGGTTTTTTTTCAAAATTTTTTTATTTCTCTCTGAAGAATGTATCTTTCTCCTAAGACTGAGATCGGTAAAAAAAAAGAATAATAATAATCAAATCGCACCATCTCTGTAATAAGTGAATGCCTCTTTTTCTCCAGAAGTTGTCGGAATTATTCGTAATAAGATATTGGCTACAATGGTAAAGGTCTTATCAATAAAATTTCCATTTATCCGAGATCTAGTCATAGGTAGCAATCCATTCTAAAATTTTAGCATGATAAAATAATTCCCCAAACAGAGGAATTGTACAATACAGTACGAAATAACGTAAAAATGGACTTCTTAATCAAATTACTTTATTCTACGGTAGGCCTTGAAGTAGGTTTTTTTTTCAAAAAAAAAAAAAATTCTTTCTATTTCTATTTTTTTAGTTTCAATTGATTGTGTGCGCGTACGCAAATGGGATATAAATGCCTCACTATTCACTCGGTTTAGGGGCATAATCATTATGTAGGAGAGATGGCCGAGTGGTTCAAGGCGTAGCATTGGAACTGCT
>CATIWC010002988.1:0-7500 GCA_948472305.1 Vicia faba | reverse complement strand
CTCCTATAATGATAATGAATTGTCTAATTATTGGAGCTCTGTTAATAAAGAAAAAGGAAATAAACTAATCAATGAATTTTTTCAAAGGGCAAAAATGATAGATAATAAATCTATTAAATTTAGTCCTGTGGATGTATTTGAAAATCGAATTAGATTGTCTGATGATAATAGGAAAACAAAATACTTAACTAAAATATATGATCCTTTCTTGAATGGACGCGTTCGTGGAGAAATCCAAAAAGGCTTTTCACCCTTCATTCCAAATGAAACTGACACAACAAACTACATTTTGATAAATAAGATTCATGGTCTCCTTCTTTCTATTAATAGTAATGATCCAGAATTTGAACAGAAAATAGATCAATTTGATAGAAAATTATTATTAAATGAAATTGGTTTTTTTTTTTAACTTAATCAGTAAATTTTCGGAAAAATCAGTATCAAGTTTGAATTTTGACGGACTTTATTTATTTCCAGAACATGAACAAGTAAAAATATATTCCGAAGAAAAAAAAACAAAAAGAAAATTATTATTGGACGCAATTCGAACTGATCCTACTAATAATACAATTTTTAATAGAAAACTATGTAGTGAAATAAACGAAATAAGTAAAGAAGTTCCTCGATGGTCATACGACTTAGTCGACGAATTGGCGGTATTGATGGACGCGAGTCCAAAGGAGTCTCAGATTCGTTCCCCAAAAGCTGACCGTATAGTTCTTTTTAATAGTAAAACAGATTCTAATGACAATCAGAATAGTGCTGAACCGGACAGAAATACTGAATTTGCTGTAGTTCATTATTCACGCGAACCAGATTATTGCCGAGACCTAATCAGAGGATCTATGCGCCCTCAAAGGCGTAAAACAGTAACTTATAAACTCTTTCAAGGAACTGCACACTCCCCTCTTTTTTTGGAGATAATGGGCGACTACGCGTTCTTGTTTGGTGATCTTGTCTATGATATCTCCCAATATTTGAAAGAATATTTCAGGAAACCGGGTACTGATAATTCGGAATTTTTGGCGTTTGAGAAAACGATAGAACAGAAAGAGATAGAGGAAAACAAAGACGAGTCTGAAATAAGACTTAGACAAATCGAAGAAGCCTGGGAGAGCATTCTCTATGGTCTAATAATCAGAAGTTTTGTATTACTATTCCAATCAATATTTAGAAAATATATTCTATTACCTTCATTGATAATCACAAAAAATATCATTCGTATACTATTATTTCAAAATCCTGAATGGTCAGAAGATTTGAGGGATTGGAGAAAAGAAGTCCATATTTACTGCACCTATCAGGGCGTTCCAGTATCTCACACCGCGTTGCCAACAAACTGGTTCTGGGAGGGTATTCAGATAAGGATCTTATTCCCTTTTGTTCTGAAACCGTGGCACAATAAGGTACGATCTACTGAAAAAAAAAAAAAATCTACTGAAAAAAAAAAAGATCCACTGAAAGAAAAAAACTTATGGTTTTTAACAGGTTATGGAACACAAGTCGAATCGTACCTTGATGATCATGTCCCAAACCCTTTTTTATTTTTGGGTCCCATTTTAAAAAAAATAAAAAAACAATTGAAAAAAGATTTGAAAAATCGTTTTTTTTCTAGTTCTAAAAGTTTTTAATGAAAGAAAAAAGGGGTCTCGAATCGTGTTAGAAGAAATCGAAAATAGGTTCAAAAAAAGAGATGAATTGAGTGAAAGCAAAAAAAATTCAACAATCAGTAAGAGTAATCCAATGATTGAGGAATCGCCCGTTCTAATTCAATCTATGAATTGGACAAATTTCACAGAAAAAAGGATAAAAGATCTTAATGTTAAAACAAAGACAATCTTAAAACAACTAGAAAAAATGACAGAAGAAAAAAAAGAGGGGGTTATAACTTTAGAGATTAATTTGAATTCTACCAAAACTACTTATGATGCTAAAAGATTAGAATTACTAAAAAATAGTTTGAAAATATTAAAAAGAAGAACCGTTCGATTAATCCGTAAATCCTATTTTTTTTTTCAAATTTTAATGGGAAGGATATACATAGAGATCGTTTTCTCTATCACTCGTATTATTATGATGTCTGGACAACGTTTTCTTAATATTATTGAATTAACAGACAAAATTGTAAATGTATTTATTTCCATTTACACTAAAAAAAAAAATGAACAAAGAGTTCATAAAACAAATGAAAGTATAATTCCATTTATGTCGATTATAGACAAATCTTGGAATATTACAGATATGAATTCACAGAATTCTTGTGATGTATCTTCTTTGTCACAAGCCTATGTATTTTTTAAATTATCACAAGTTAGTAATGGATATAAATATAAGTTAAGATCTATTTTTGAATCTCATGGAAGATCTTTGTTTCTTAAGAATGAAATAAAAGATTATTTTTTTAGAATACAAGGAGGAAGATTAAATTCCAAATTAAATAAGAACCGTCCCGATTCTATAATGAATCAATGGATAAATTGGTTAAAGGTTCATTATCAATATGCTTTACCTCAGAGCGGATGGTCAAAATTAGTACCACAAAAGTGGAGGAAGAGAATCCATGAACATCGCGTGGCTCAAAAGAAAAATTTAGTTGAATATGATTCATCTGAAAAAAACCAATTCATTTTTTACAAAAAACAAAAAAAACAACAAGTAGATTTATTAGAAAAAAAAAAAAAAATAAAAAAACAATATGGATATGATCTTTTCTCCTATCAATATATAAATTATGCAGATAACAAAAAATCCTATATTTATGGATATAAATCACCATTGCAAGCAAACAAAAACCAAACGATTAATTACAACATACCTAAAAATAAAAAAGAATTATTTGATATAATGGGCGATAGCTTTATCCAAAATTATATAGCAGAAGATGGTATTATAGATATGGATATGGAAACAATGGAAAAAAATCTGAATAGAAAGTATCTAAATTGGATGGGAAAAAGAAAAAAGAATTCCAAAACGAATCAGAAATTATTGACTCCGAGATTTGGGTTCTTTTCAAAATTAAGTGCATATAAGAAGAATCCTTGGATCTTACCAATGAATTTCTTTTTTGTGCAGTTTTATGGAAACAAAAACATTACTGATGTAGCCAAGTTAAAGTTAGAAAAGAAAGAATACGGGAAGCAAGCAGATCTCAAATCATATCTCTCAAACTATTATAGGGACACTCGGTATAGTATAACTAGATACAGGAAGGATCTAAATGGCGAACAAAATTTCTTACTAGATAAATATTTTGGTTTTTATTTGCACTGTAAGACTCCCGTCCAAGAAACACTAATGGATAATATCAACTTATATTGTCTCCTGGTTAGATTGAAAAATCTAAAACAATTTTTCATAATGTCTATAAAAAAGGCAGACCTCGATTTTGAAATTACGGCGCGTCTGCAGATGAAGGACACTTGTTATACAGAATGTAGGGACACAGAGGAATTGAGGGACAACCTAATGTTTTTTATTGAACCTATTCGTATTTCTAGAAAAAACTATGAACAATTTTTTATATATCAAACCATAAGCATATCATTGAGGCACAAACGTAAAATTTTGAAAAGAAACTATGATTTACTTGTTCCTGAAAATCTTTTGTCCACTAGACGCCGTAGAGAATTGAGAATTCTAATTTGTTTGAACCCACAGAATAGAAATACTGTGCATAGAAACACAATAAATGACACTGAGAAAAAACGAAATAATTCTTCTGAAGTTTTGACTCAAAATGAAGATATTGATAGCGATACAAAAAAACTAATGACTTTAAAATTCTTTCTTTGGCCAAATTATCGATTCGAAGATTTAGCTTGTATGAACCGCTATTGGTTTGATACACATAATGGAAGCCGTTTCAGTATATTAAGAATACATATGTATCCTCGATTGAAAATCTAGATTTTTGTTCTATTTATCATTATCATAATATTTCAGATATCTATCTGATATCTGATATGTGAACATATATATATATATATAAATAAATATTTATTTATATATATATATATATGTTCACATATAATTGATAATTGCAATAAATAAAATAAACGCGCACACGCATTGTGGGATTGATACGACTTCAATGATGTCTCCATTAGATAGAAATAAATCAATAGAAAAATGAATAAATCAAAATTGTCTTTTTTTTTTTTATTTTTTAAATACAAGACAATAGAATTTTTTATTTTTTGAATACATAAATATAGTATTTATTCTCTATTTGAATTACATTCCTTAATAAGGAATTTGAAAAAAAAAAATTCAGAATTGTGAAAATTGTTAAATAAATTAAGGTAAAATTTGATATAAAAAATTCAAAATGAGTGTCATTACTATTACTGATCAATAAAAATATCTACCAAAAAGGAGGGGGAAAGAAAAGCTTTCATTTTATGATAAAAAATTCATTTATACCTGTTATTTCACAAAAAAAAAAAGAAGAAGAAAACCCGGGATCGGTTGAATTTCAAGTATTCAACTTCACTAATAAAATACAAAGACTTACTTCACATTTTAAATTACACCCAAAAGACGATTTATCTCAAGGAGGTTTACGTATAATTCTGGGAAAACGGAAACGACTATTGTCGTATTTGTCAAAGAAAAACAAAATACGTTATCAAAATTTAATAAATCGGTTGGGTATTCGGGATTCACAAATTAGGTAATTTAAAGAATCATTTTCAATTATTCGATTTATTAGATACTGAATTTTGATGAACTTTTTTTTTTGAACGATTCATGGAAGAATGAATCGAGGAAAAACCTATGAATATCCCAGCTACAAGAAAAGACCTCATGATAGTAAATATGGGGCCTCAACACCCATCGATGCATGGTGTTCTTCGACTTATTGTTACTCTGGATGGTGAAGATGTTATTGATTGTGAACCAATATTGGGTTATTTACACAGAGGTATGGAAAAAATAGCGGAAAACCGAACAATTATACAATATCTGCCTTATGTAACACGTTGGGATTATTTAGCGACTATGTTCACAGAAGCAATAACTGTAAACGGGCCGGAACAATTGGGAAATATTCAAGTACCTAAAAGAGCCAGCTATATACGAGTAATTATGTTGGAGTTAAGTCGTATAGCTTCTCATCTACTATGGTTGGGACCTTTTATGGCAGATATTGGTGCACAAACCCCTTTTTTCTATATTTTTAGAGAAAGAGAATTAATATATGATCTATTCGAAGCTGCGACAGGTATGAGAATGATGCATAATTTTTTTCGTATTGGGGGGGTAGCCGCTGATCTACCTTATGGTTGGATAGATAAATGTTTTGATTTCTGCAATTATTTTTTAACAAGGGTTATTGAATATCAAAAACTTATTACGCGAAATCCAATTTTTTTAGAACGGGTTGAAGGAGTAGGTTTTGTTGGTAGAGAGGAAGTTATAAATTGGGGGTTATCAGGACCGATGCTTCGGGCTTCCGGAATACAATGGGATCTACGTGAAGTTGATAATTATGAGTGTTACGAGGAATTGGATTGGGAAGTTCAATGGCAAAAAGAAGGAGATTCATTAGCTCGTTATTTAGTTCGAATTGGTGAAATGGTGGAATCCATAAAAATAATTCAACAGGCTTTGGAAGGAATTCCAGGGGGGCCTTATGAAAATTTTGAAATCCGCTGCTTTGATAGAGAAAAGGAGCCAGAATGGAATGATTTTGAATATCGATTCATTGGTAAAAAATCGTCTCCTACTTTTGAATTGCCGAAACAAGAACTTTATGTGAGAGTTGAGGCCCCCAAGGGAGAATTAGGAATTTTTCTAATAGGAGATCAGAATGGTTTTCCTTGGAGATGGAAAATTCGTCCACCTGGTTTTATCAATTTGCAAATTCTTCCTCAATTAGTTAAAAGAATGAAATTGGCTGATATTATGACAATACTAGGTAGCATAGATATCATTATGGGAGAAGTTGATCGTTGAAATGAGAATTGATACAACGGAAGTCCAAGATATAAACTCCTTTTCCGGATTGGAATCTTTCAAAGAGGTCTATGGAATTCTATGGATACTTGTACCAATTTTGATTCTTATCTTGGGAATCACAATAAGTGTACTAGCAATTGTATGGTTAGAAAGAGAAATATCAGCAGGGGTACAACAGCGTATTGGACCTGAATACGCTGGTCCTTTTGGAATTCTTCAAGCTCTAGCAGACGGAACAAAACTACTATTCAAAGAGAATCTTATTCCATCTAGGGGAGATATTCGTTTATTCAGTATTGGACCATCCATATCAATAATATCAATTCTAATAAGTTATTCAGTAATTCCCTTTGGCTATAACTTTGTTTTATCTGATTTCAAGATAGGTGTTTTTTTATGGATTGCTATTTCGAGTATTGCTCCCATTGGACTTCTTATGTCAGGATATGGCTCAAATAATAAATATTCCTTTTTGGGTGGTCTACGAGCTGCTGCTCAATCGATTAGTTATGAAATACCATTAACTCTATGTGTCTTATCAATATCTCTACGTGCGATTCGTTGAAACCAAAAAAGTTATTCGATGCTATTGCTATGCTCCTCTCTTTATAGTACTATATAGGAAAGGAGGCGAATCAATTGAATAGAAACCTTCATTATCTTTATTTTTCTCCGATTGAAGAACTAAATTAGATAGTTATATGAGTGAAATAAAACAGCTTATATTGAATAGAATTTCAGAATACTTTCTTACTTCTAGTTAATAGATAGTATGATGATTTTTAATGGCAGTAAAAATATTGAGTCTCATTTTCTATGTATAAGAATGAAATAAAATTATAAACAGAAGAGGCCATTTAACCCAAGATTGGATAATTTGTCATCCTGTTTTGAAGCGGGCTCTAAAGACCAACCTTATTGAGTTTTAGTTACCATTTTTATGAATTCTCATAGATATATTAAAATAAATAAGGGGGATTAATAAAAAAGAGTGGATGGTTAGAAACACCAAGATACACAAAGGATTAGTAACACAGATTTTGTAAATTATCCAAAAGACAATTTACGCAGAATATAAAAAGAATACTAATTGGGGCTTTAAGTTGGTAGAAAAAATAAAGCAGTACTCCCCACAACTCCGATCCAGAGTATGCTTCCATCCACTCATTAAATAAATGACTATCAGGAACGAAAAAATCCTTTAAAATTTTTTAAGTCCCTTTTTCATAGCACAAAAAAGAAGAATAGGAACGAAAAAAAAAACATAAGAAATCAAAAACGAAAGAGAAATCTATTTTTCGTTTTTGATTTCTTATATCCATATCCATATTCATGGAGATCAAATCATAATTAAGAAACGAATGTTTAATTCTTTTTCGTAATTCAAAATCATGAGGGCTATTGAGAATTATAAAAGAGTATTTTATTGAAGAATTCAGTTATTACTCAACAAATTTTTATTTTTGAGGGATGAGATCAATTCAGAAGTGCCTTACATTGGATCTTTTATTAAACTATATTTCTCTTTCTTATTTC
>CATIWC010002987.1:0-130557 GCA_948472305.1 Vicia faba | reverse complement strand
AAAGTTATCATGAAGGGAGTCAGATCAAAAGATAATTGTTACTTGTGGATTCATCAAGAAACAAATTTCTCTTCCACATGCTTGATGCCAAAAGAAGTTGAGATGAAGTTACTTCATAAAAAACTTGACCAGTTACTCCTGAAAGGTGTGAAGAAAGTACAATCAAAGGAAGCAGCCATAGGTATTCCAAAGTTAAAAATAGAGGTAGGAAAAATCTATGGTGAATATAAAATAAGGAAGCAAACCAAAATATCACATCCAAAGTTGCATCATCAAATTACTTCCAAGAGGTTAGAAACTATTCATATGACACTAATGGAACCTAAGCAGGTTGACCGTTTTGGTAGAAAGAAATATGTTGGTGTAATTGCTAATGATATTTCAAAATCTACCTGGATTAACACTATCAAAGAAAAATCAAATGGCATTGAAGTTCTTAAGGATCTATAACAATTACTGATGGGGAGGAACGCAACAGATTCTTTATCTTTCCTCCATATTGTTGTGATTACAACTATCAAAGGATGGAACAAAATATCTTTGCAAAGGGATGATTTCGAAGAAGATTTTTTCTGAGGTGATGACAAGGAAGTTCCGTGGTATCACTCCTAAAATTTGTGACTGACTCAAGGAGAGCAGATGGCTATTTGATAGAGGCAAGAGGTGGAGGATCACCCAAAGATGATCAAGATTGTCTTGTTCCCAAGCCTATAGTATGCTTCAGCTACTACCTGCTGATGATGGTATGGATGTATGAATGATGTCCTACAAAATGTTATAACATCTTTCCTAATGTGTGAACTTGGGAAGCTCATAGTAGTTTGTTGCTTTGGAGTATCTTATGTATTAGGTTTTCTTCTTAAGGGGGATAATTGATTGTATAAAACAAGGGAGAGTGTTTGATCATTCTTGTGTAAAAGATAGGTTCTATATATGGTTCATCATGAAATGTTCTGATAATCTATTTGTTTAATAATCCAGATGGGTCTCCAAGTTGTAACATGACATGACAAGGAAAGAAGGAATAGTGTTTGGGAACATCATCTTAGCAGATTATGTCTCCAGGAGACAGAAGGAGCTTTACCTGAAAACTCTCTAGTTCTTCTTGCTATTTTCAGAAGAGTTAATTTTGTTTGTGTTAGAGTAACACTCTTGGCCAAGTCTGATGGAATCAGTGTCTGAATAACTCTTTTGCGTGGCACCTTGTCTAGTTAAAGTTATTTTTGAGACTATGGTAAAGATTGAAGGAAGTCTCAATGTTGTTGTAGCTTAAAGAATACAATGTTCAAGCAGATGTCAGGACATTGTATTTTGGAGAGCTTAGTCTATAAATCCTAAGGATGACAAAAGTGCATAGTATGACAAGAGGTATGAAGGGAAAGAGTGCAAGCTTTTGTGGACGGTGTGACTACATTGTCTCTTCATCTAGGGGACCTGTGAAAAATTCTTTCAAGAGTATGAAATATGTCACTCCCAATGTTGGAACATTTCAATGGTCAAGGCTTGGAAAGTGAGAGAGAGAGAGAGAGAGAGAGAGAGAGAGAGAGAGAGAACAGATCCTTGCCTCTCTCCTAAAATGAGTGGTGCACCAATATCAAAAATGACCATATCTTCGTTGGAAATCGTCAGCATTGACCAATTTTGGTATTACAAACTAGGCATTGTTACAATCTCTAGCAACCTCCTTGGTGATTAAATACCCCTTACTAGTTTTTTTCCAGGTTGTGTTGTGTCTCTTCTTTTGGTTTCCCCTAAGTTTTTTTATATTTGTGTGTGCTTTCTGCTCAAACTCAGACTTTGTCAATTTTGGCTAAAAAGGGGGAGAGTGGTATAGTAGTATTGTGTTGTTGAGTCTTGTTTATATTTCTGAGTGTTATTGCTCCTTGCATGCAACAATTAAGGGGGGTATGACCTTGTGTCATAAGATTTTTCTGGTTCTTCATCTGATAAGTCTTACGTTGTGGGTGTTATACAAGATGTCGTTCAAGATATTCTAACATCTTGTCTGGTCTGGTGTGTCTTTTTTCTTCTGTAACATGATCTTCTAATATGTGTTACTTCTGTCACATGGTCTTCTAACTTGTATTATTCAAATTAGAATTCTTTTTTGTTTCTTGAGGCTACAGGTAAATTCTCCTGAGACTTTTGACAAGAATTGGTTCTCTGTTTAAGGGGGAGTATTTTTGTTGTTCTTGAAGATGTATGTTATCTTCTTCCTTGTGTACACCAAATAACTTTAAGACTTTCTTCCTTCATCATGCATTTACCGTGAAGTAATGAAAGTGTTACTCTCTGAAGCGGTACTTAGCATGTTTTATGTTTTAGACTGGACTGTTGTGAAGAGTTGTCAGACATGATGTCCTGACATGTTGAGAAGTTGATTTTTTTCTCTTGGTTGTTGTTACTATGATATTTGTTGTACTGATTTCTGCTGCTATGCCTATGATGTTTGTGTCTTTGAGTTTCCATCAAACCTGAGTTATTTTGTCATTTTTGTGTGGAAGAAGTACTAAGTTGTTTTAGCCAAAATAAGCCAAAACAGGAGATTGTTAATTCTCTATTTTTGTGATTGGGCATTATGTTTGGTAAAACTAACTTAGCATAGACATGTTGAAATAAGATGTTCTTTTAACTGGAGAAACACGACGAATGCGGTGTCTAATGCAGTTTCTTTCAACATCGTGATTTTGTAGAGCTGGATAGTTGGATGTTTTAGTTTGTTACATGTGCATAATAATATAGAAATATCATGCTATCTATATGAAGCTCAGTTTGCAGATTAAAGAGATTCAATCTGAATTCAAGGAGTATTCTTAGTTTCTAATTATGGAGATAATTTATGAAACTAATGATTGATGTCCTATCTTTGAAGAGATAATTCTGCAGCTTCACTTGCATATCTAGCTGCGATTTTAAAGCCCAATTCAGTCCAGGTGTGTGATTTAAATAGATTTTCACAACCCTAGTTTTAGTGTGGAACTTACGTTGTATTTTGTTAGGGTTTGTGTTTTTATTGCGAGCCTCTCGATTATCATCTTGATAAAAGAGTAGGATTGTGTTTTTGAGTTATAAGTTCTACCAGTCATTCTAAAGCTTTTAAGCAGTGAATGATTGTGTGTCTTTGAAGTGTGTCTTCTAAGTAATTCTTTTGAATTTTGTTCTTGTCATTGTTTATGGCTTAAAGGGATTTGAGAATGGTCTCATACCTAGGTGGTTTTAGGTAGAAGTTAAGCACGGGTAATGATTAAGTGAGAAGTTCTAAATGAGGGATTTTAGCTTCAAATTGATATTATCTATTTGATTTCGTCCCTAGCTTGGTAGCCTTCAGAGTAGGTTTTGTTGTACATCGAATTGGGTTAACAATTTTGCGTGTTGTTTACTTTCTGCATTGTTTTATATTGTTCATTATGTTGTTGTTCATAGATCGGTGTCTCGACATCCCTTAGAACATCTCTGATCTGAATACTAGAATTTAAGAGAGAGAGAGAGAGAGAGAGAGAGAGAGAGAGAGAGTCTTAGTGAGAGAGAGAGATGAAGTGTGTGTGGGTGTGTGTTAACTAAAGACCTAGTCCTAGGGACATGGCCAATGTTCATAATACCATATTGGATATCTCTGATAAAATTGAGGAAATCAGAACTCGGTTATAAGAGTTGGTGGAGAACCGCTTTATCATACCTAATGTGTCTTATTGTGGTGCACCAGTGCTGTTAGTAAAGAAGAAAGATTGTGGTAAGAGGCTATGCATAAACTAATGTCAACTAAACAAGGCCATCATTAAGAACAAGTATCCTCTTCCCCAAAATAAAAACTTACTCATTCAAATTAAGGGAGCCAAGGTTTTCTCTAAGACTGACTTACAGTCGAGATATAACTAAATTCAATTAAAAAGTTTAAATTAATCAAAGAGCGCATTTATAACTAGATACATATACACTATGAACTCCTAGTAATGCATTTTGATGTGACAAATATACCATCTATTTTCATGAATTACATGAATCGTGTATTACAACCTTATCTCTACCGATTTGTGGTGATATGCATCGACAACACCCTAATCCATTTATTAACTTATTTTTCAAGTATCAATGAACACCCCCCCCCCCCCCCCCCCCCCCCAAAAAAAAAATATTTATCAGTAAAACATGATAAAATGTCTATATGAACTTTTTAAATGTGTATATATTAAATATAAGTGTAAACAACCAAGGAAAACATTAAAACTAGTGAAAATACTTCACGACAACCAAAGCTTTCTAAGCTAATAACTTGGCCTCGCTACGCGAGCTATGGTAGAAAAATAATACTTCAAAGCCAATTAATTTCAAGGGTAAGCAACAAAACTCCCTTAGAGCGGTACAAGGCTAGCAAAAAGAGGTATATCAGTTCAAAACTTAAGGGATAAGTTACTTCATGGGCAAGGAAGGGTTAGCTTACTAAGCAAGGTTGGAGGTACGCTAAGCGAGGATGGGAGACAAAGACAACATGCTTCATGAGCTTGAAAACTTAGGGGAGAATAAAGTAGCTACATTAAGTGATATTCAAGCCTCGCTTAGCGAGAAAGGAATATCAACACTCTATAAATAGGGGTTCACTCAGTTCATTTTGAAGAACTTGTGGAGTACATTTTGTAGGGATTAGAAGGAACATATTATATACCAAATATTTTCACCAAGATAGGAAAATAGAGGAATATTGAGGGCAAAAGAATTGTTTGATAAATCGACAACATATGTTTTCCAACTTCTTTCTTCTAGGGCTTAATTTTAAAGCTACAATGAGTAAGCATAGCTAATTTCTATTTTGTTTGGGGTTAGATGTAGTCGTTCTAATGCTCATGTATCGATTTTGATCACGACGTTCTATGTAATCCTTCTTATGATTTAATATTGATGAACTCTTCATTCGTAATGTTTGTTTTGGATTAGCTACATAAAACATGTTTTCATGGTGTGACTTTATATTCTAAAGGCACCTGTCATTACTAAATCGATAACTACATTTTACACTGTATTTTCTGACTCAATTCACTTTATATTTAGTTTATTTTGTGACTATTTTTATAGTAGTATGCCTGTACTGTTTGATTATTGCAGGCATTTTCCAAAGAAAATAATCCAGGCGAGAAACCGACAAAGAATGCAAAAAATTGAAGAAAAGTGAAGAATTGCAAGTTTCTGGTGCATGGCATTTGCCATGGGCCTGTGGCGTTCGCCATTCACCCAGCAGCCACGTCCACCACTCAACATAACCATGGTGTTCTCCATGGACTCATGACATTCACCATGGATGTGCAGTGCAAACAAAAAAATAATAAGGAGCAGATTGCTCAGTCTTCACCCACCTTCCCTACTTTTTCTCCATGATTATCACACAACTTAGGGCACTTTCCAGGAGTAATATTGACTATATATTGGTAGTTTTATCAGTTTTAGGGATCCAAGTTCATGTGCACAAGTATTAGTTTTAGTCTTAAGCATAAATCACCTTTCAAAGTGATAAGGCTCTATGGAGGGTGAGAAAAACACAAGAAAGAGGGGGTTTGAATTGGGTTTTCTACTAAGCTTCTACTTTGTCAAATTTTCAAACTAACTAGAAAGGATATAACTGATAAAATACTATAAATGACACATTGGTTTATCAAGGTTCACCTCTAACTAGGTTACTCATGTCCACTCTCCTCGGGTGATTTTGCCTTTAACAAGGACTCAATCCACTAATCTCAACAAATTACAAATGCACAGGTTACACGCTGGTAACTAACCACAACCATCTAAGTATCCTACTGACACCTTATCCATCTTAAGTCTCAGACTAACAACCTAGTCACTTGAGGTAATAATCAATTCTTAACAGAATTACAATCAATTGTGTTTACAATGTTTGCTTCTAAAATAGGCAGATTAACACAACAATGAAGAACAAAGTCTCTAATACAAATAATGAGCAACAACTCTTTGTATTGAGAACTTTAAGATTAACACACAACTAATGAGCAACAACTCCTTGTTTTTAATCCCTGAATATCGTAACACAATGAAGAGAATCAACTCTTGTGTTCTTGATATTTCTCTAGAAGAATATTTGTAGATGTATATGAATAGTGATTCTTCTTTTCTCTTGGTGTTTCACGGTATTTCAGCAATTTGATTCAAGCGTGATAATGGTTGATAGTTTGTGAATCTTCAAATGCTGATGAGGTCTCTTTATATATACTTGATAATAAGACTGTTGGTAGTACGAAGATGTCGCTTTCACTTGCTAGCTATAGTAACGGTAGTATTTCATCGTGGGAGACAACATAGTACAATACGCAAGAAAGTAGTGGAATATTTTAAACGTATTAAATGTACTGTAAACTTCGTGGATAAATTTCTTTAAGACTTTATCTTCTGATGATTTACTTATGATTGAAGTAGTAAGCTTGGAAGATATCTCTTGATCTTGTCTATGTCTTATTTTCTTATTTCTGGATTGTTTCTGATTAAGGAGTGATAATGATCCAGAAGATGCTTCGTTGTTGTATAGTTAGAATCTTTAAGATATTTGAATATTGTCTTCAAATATATAAGCAACAACTTATTTGATGAATAATGTCTTTTTTGAGTGAAAGCTTTCCTGATCATGACTTCTTGAGTTAATCCTATGTCTGATTTCTAAAGCAATAACTCATATCAGTATATCTAATTTTGACATTGGGTTCCTTCTTTCCGATCCCTTGAATTCTGATCTTTGGAATTAGTTAAAAGCAACAACTTATTGTCAGCTACATCTTTGTTGTTTGATCATGAATTCTTTTCTTTCTTTGGCTAGAAGCGTATATGTTTTTTGATTTGAGAATGACACTTTCCTGAGAACATACTTGATTCCCTTTCTGATGAACATTCAACATTCCTTAGAAATGTTGATGTTTCTATCGAAATGGTCTCAATAGTTATTCTATTGAGTGCAATGGTACTTCTGATGATGTTTGTCTTCTTATGGATATTACTTATGTTGAGTAGTTTGACTTGAGAATTTATCATCCTTTGATATTGTCTTCTGATGGACTTTGAGATGTTGTTTAGATATGAGTCCACAATATCTTTATTTCTTTAATCCTCTGATGGAATACTTCTGATGTTGAATGAAGGTGTGTATTCCATGAATTCTTCAAGTCTTCCAAATCCTGACTTTGACTTCAGAAATGTGAGCATCAACTCTTCTAATGAACTTGTATTGACTTATGATCTTCAGTGTTAGAAGCTTATTTCTTATCTCCTCTTGATTTCTGATCTTGAATTAACAACTTATCAAAAATTATTTCTTCTTGGAAACTCATTGAGAATCTTTTCTTATCGAAGATTCAGCATTCCATCGACCTACTGATGTTACATTAGAAACATAACTCAATGGTTCTTCTTCTTAGTGATAAAGTGATTCTGATGATATCTTGATTAAGACTATCCAGAATATTAATAATGTACACGCACACTCAAAGAAACCATTAGAACTAAAATTGTTCTACATAAAATATATGCTTGTTATCATCAAAACTTAGAGATTAAACACAGATCCAAATCTTGTTCTTACAATATCCCCCCTTTTTATGATGACAAAACCATGTATTTTGATGGAAAAATTTAATAGGGTTAAATCATAAACAAAGTAAAGTAAGAGTTTAAAAAAACTCCCCCTTGGATAAAAATCTCCCTGTGAATCATAAACTTATGATCTTTCAGAGTTTTAAGAGCATTGCTATCCTTTCTTAGAATTCTGACTTATAGCAGATGGAAGCGATTTATCAGAGTTTTCTTTATAAGACATTATTTCTTCATTAAAACCTTTTAATCATCAGGTATGTTCGTTATCATAGCTTTATCTATCAAACCTTTCTATATTTGAAGTTCGTTATCAACACTCGATATCTCAGAATATTCTATACCCTAGAATTTCTTTTATCAGACTTTGATCAACTGACCCTTCCAAAAAATTTGAATTTCTTTCATCACAGCTTGATTAGTTGAACCTTCTAACCTTTAAAAGTTCTTAATTCATTTACTTTGTACCTGAAACATATTTCTGAAAACTTTTTGCACACACACGCGCGTGCGCGCACACACACACACACACACACACACACACACACACACACACACACACACACACACACACACACATACACACACACACACACACAGATATATATATATATATATATATATATATATATATATATATATATATATATATATATATATATATATATATATATATATATATATATATATATATATATATATATATATGTGTGTGTGTGTGTGTGTGTGTGTTAGAAATGTAAGCAATGAGATTTAGAGATATAGGTATGTAGCAAAATCATTATGCTTTCTCCTCCTTTTTGTCATTATCAAAAAGAAAAAAATAGAGAATATATATATATATATATATATATATATATATATATATATATATATATATATATATATATATATATATATATATATATATATATATATATATATATATATATATATATATATATATTGCTTAAAAGACACAAACTAAGTCCTAGAGTGCTTAAGAGGTAGAAGGGTTCTGATTCTTGTGAAGAAGTTTGTGAAGCATTTCCTTGATATAGTTATTGGTATCCTTCTTCTTGTACCCGAAAATTTTCCCTCTCATTTATCAAGTATTTTCTCACAAGATCTCCTTTGGTTCAAGACTGCACAAGGGTTAATCAGCTCAAGACACCTCCTTAAGCACTTGTGACTGAAATTAGGGTTTGAGATTGCACAAGGATAATTGAACTTTCAATGCCTCATATGATTTTCATGGATCATTAAGGACCCCCAAGATTACTCATGTCAAGTTTCGAGCCTTGGATCACATTTTTGCTCAATCAATTGAGCAGTTGACCTAAAAATCAGTTGTATTGGGGAAAAAGTCAACTGTGGCCAATTTACAGTCAAACTTCATAATTTTTTATCCATATAAACATTATACACTTATATGTATCATTAGATCAAGTTTGGACCACAATTCCTCAAGAAATTTGATCAAATCATCAAAAGGGCAAAATCGTCAAAATTAGGGTTTTGACTAAGAAAGGGCAATTTTTGATGTTTGACCTAACAAATGGTTAATTGGTTTGAGTAATGATCTCAAGAGTTAAATTGCATCATTTTTACCTAATGACATGACTCAAAATATTGCTCAAGATCAATTGGATTGATAGTTGATTTTCAGTCAACTGATCAAAAGTCAATTGTACACTGAAAAATCAAACTTTGACTTTTTGGTCAAAATTGAGTGTCAAAGATCACAATTCATCAAAACATGTCAAAATATGAAACTTGATCACCAAGACATAAAAAGTCAAGATTTCATTTTGAAAAGTCAAAGTTTTCAAACTTAAAATTTTTTCGAAGTGTTGAAAACTTCATATTTTTTCACAACTTTGAGCCAATTTTTCACCATGATGCAAGATGATTCAAAAGAAACTTTCAACATGAAAGTTGTAGATATCCATGATATCTACAACATTGCTTTACACAACTTCTCCTAGAAATGCATGGATTTTAAGTTATGATTTTGTGAATACATGTTCATGAAACTAAACACTTAGTGAAATTTTTGCCCTAGTTTAGGCAGGATTTTTACCTAACTTCATGGCAATTTTTCACATGGTTCCAAGGGGAATTTTCAAAAGTAATTCAAAGATGGGTTGTATACAATATTACAAGCTTTATATAATGTCCAAGAACTCCTTGAGATCATTCTTGAGCAAGGATAATCGAAGAGAGGAAGTTAGGGTTTCAAACTAAAATTATAAGTCATTTTGTGATGAACAAGAATTCAAATCTAAAACCTATGCTGCATAATCTTTGCTTTACAGGCCTCAAAATTGTTAGGCACTCCATAATTAAATGCTTACACATCTGTTAGAGTTTTCAACTCAAGCATTCAATGCAATGCCTATGCTTTATGTCCATTTTAGGAAGAAAGTGCACAATACCATTTTGAAAAAGTAGCTTTATGTACAAAACTTGTTCTTGAGCTTTGCAATTATTTTCTTCTGATCATACACGACCTATAACTCAAAAGAAGTTTGTCTCAAGCCTCACAATCACTTAGCCCATGCTTGTACTTCATCTTGGAACCACACTTTTACTTTTCTTCAAAATCAAGTAACATAGCAATCAGTCTAGAACTTGTACTTCTGACCCTCTCAAGCACTAAAACCTTCTCATTACTTATGTATAAGTCCTTGGCATCAAAAAGAATGCATGCTTAATCCCTCAAATACACAAGAACTCAGAACTGTATCACATACCTCCATTCTTGCATAATCTGACCAAAAACTTGAAACTCACATCTCCCTCGTGTGTTTTCAAGCCTTTTGGTTCATAAAGCTTCTAAACACCAAATACAACTCATCCCAATACCCGTTACATGACTGTAACTCCATTTCCACCATTGTCTAAACTCAAAAATAGAGCACTGCAAGTGGACTTCTCCAGACCATTTCAGCCACTCTCCATCCAAGCTAATCATTGCATTAGCTTCCTGGGACCTCAGTGGAGCTATTCTGATCATCACAACCCCTTGAGGAGTGCTCAAACTCAGAATACGATTTCCAGTTTTGAGGTAAGTTTCCTTAACTTTGAACTCTTCATACAAGCATCATTAATGGTTTATTTGTGAATAAGAAATTTAGATATCATTGTCCTGAAGCTAACCATGTCCTTAGATTTCGTTATTATTGCTTGAGTAGTTAGAATTTTGAATCTGAACCCCTAAAAATATCTAGGTCAGGATTTTCTACCGTTAGAAATTCATGCTCATTTTTGGGAATTAGTTTAAGTTATTTACATTTCTGGAATCGTGTTGAAATTCTACACAACTTTCATGTTTACATTTTTGCAAACGGTTGAGAAATGAACAAGTTGCAGGGATTCTGGCTGGAGGTTAAAGATGAAGTTATAACATGGACTTGTTTTGTTTTAAGTTTATTATTTGTTGTATAATGAACAGATGAAACAGGCCACTCCAGTGGTACAACAAGCGCGCGTGTATTAGGAGGTCCTGGGTTCGAGCCCCAGCGAGACCTTTTGGCAATTTTCTCATTTTTTTACACTTTTCCATTTTTTTTGCAGCCAATAGGCGCTTGGGCCTTCCTCCTTTGGGCCTGGGATTTTATTGCTAGCCTTCCACCCTCCTGACTGTTTTTAACACCCCTGACCCTAATTTTGTGTTTTTTATATTTTCATATTTTTTATTAATATTATTATTATTATTTTTAATACCATTTTTTTGCTACTAATAAAAACCCAAAAAAATATTTATATATTTTTTATTTATGTTTATTTAGTTTATTTTCTTCATAAAAACTAAAAGAACAAAAAATATTTTTCACTTAATAAATTAATTTCTTTTTTATTCAATAAATATTTAGACTGGGGTTTAACTAGTATATTATTTTCTTATGAATAAATTAATTAGGGTTTCTTTTAATTAATTAATATCCATATTATTTTTACTAATTTAAAACCTTTTCATAAATAAAAACCCTAAAAAATCTTATTTTTAGTTGTTTTCTTTTCTTATTAAGGTTAGGTTAATTTTGCTTAATTTTCCTTAATCGTTTTCAATTAGGTCAAGACTTAAAACCCTTTCATATAAAAACTCAAACAAAAAACAATATTCTTTTATTTTGCATTACCTTTATATTCTTGTACATTTATTCAAATTCAATATGGTCGTAATAATTATTTAGATTTAATTTCTTACAATTCCCCATTTGTAATTTGTACACCCCATCCCCAAATCATGTAATAGTGTAGTAATTTTAATTTCTACACTTTAATGCTTTATATACAAATGCGAGTAATTAGGGTTTTGTATGGAAAGATTAAAATCAATGCTTAGCAAACCTTAATCAAAGACAAATCAAGCATGTAAATCAATACACTTGCACACAAACACCCCTAGGGTAAATCCACTTGGTTGCCTTACAAAAATGGTCATATTATGCATGTGAGGTATCTTAGCAAAAACAAGCAAAATACAAGATCATAGTCCCTCGATGACGCTATCCATGTTGCCTTTCAAAATGATCTTAGTCCCTAAAGAGAAATGCTAAGATATCTTACAATATTGCTAATCATGGTTATATGATGACCCTTTCCTGTCCCTTTTACATCCATAGATAGGGTTACTTACCAAATCAATGGTAAGATAACAATGTCAAAGGAAAGAGGAAATAAACATGAAAGACTTTTGAGTAGGTAGATTACTCCTAGTTTCTTGCTCAATTTCAAAATCAAAACATCCTTGCTATTTTCAAAACAAACACCTACACTTTCAAAACATGTTACAAACTTCAAAACATTTTCAAAAGATCAAACACTTTGTATACATTCTTACGAACGAGGATCATTACAAAGTTTGCCTAAACGACGGTGTCTTTACAAAATACTCTCAAAAAACCACACAAAGCACATTTTCAAACAAAAACAAGTGATCTAGCAAGTAACTAAGAGCCCATGGAAAACCATGGATGAAAAGGGTATTAATACTTTCCCTTTTCATAATCTACCCCCCAAACTCAAGAAACAATCTCAAAGGTCTTTCCTATGATTTTTTTCACCTTTCCTTTTGGATAAAAGAAAATTCGGTGGTGACTCTTGCTAATCGCAACATTTGCGAACAAACACAAAACAACCAAGTCAATTCTTCCACCGCACCACAGAACTGACGACTGTGCTGAGGAAAATTTTAAAAGTGGGGATACCTTAGGGTTAGATCATATTTACTTGCTTTCATTGTTTGACTTGTATGCTTTACATTTGGTTCTTTGTTTGGGTTTGAATCCTCTACCCGAATTTGGGATACCTTATAGGTAAGTAGCAATACGTTGTGGAAACTGTGCGGGGTATACCGACATGGTCTAAGCAATAGCTACGTTAGTGTAACATATTTGTGGGAACCGGTAGCCCTTGAGTAGTCTAGGAGAATACGGGGCCTCTGGGTGATATCATGAAGCACTAACTAACTTCTAGAACATTTACTTGACCAACTTGGCCATTAGGACGTGGTGAGATGACTGACTTTGGTACAGTTCAAAGTTGGTAGATACTCGATACTACACTCATTGAGGTTTGGTTTTTTGGGATATTTCGGTCGCTATTAAAGAGGCTTGCGCTGAAACAATGCCCAAGGAAACAAACCAGTGATATTGAGCTCCCTTAAAACCCGGTTACTATTGCTAGGACAGGTTTGAGCCAACTAAACTTCAAGAGGGTACTTACCTATGAGACTCCATGCAAGCCTAAACCTAAGGACTTGTTTGTTTTTTTTGTATATATCTACTTGTACATAACATCCTAAACATCATAACATCATACTCATATTAACTAACCATTTCAAGGATCTTGGGATTTATCTTTGTTCTGTTTTGTAGGACATGGATTCTATTTGCAGAAAAAACCATTCAAGTCAAATCTTGTAAGGATCCCTCCTTAACTCAAAGAGCTAGCATCAAGGGTTCCTGAAAACTCTCTATTTACTGAAAGACATGGTTTCCTAGTAAACTTGGTTACCTCCAACACTGATGAGGACATGTTGAAGGTGCTCTTCCAGTTCTTTGATCCTCTACACCATTGTTTCACATTTCCCGATTATTAACTTGTGCAAACTTTGGAAGAATTCTCCCAACTCTTGAGGATTCCAATTCTCAATCAACTACCTTTCAATGGTACGGAAAGAGATCCAAAGCCAAAAGAGATTTCTCAAGCTCTACACTTGCAACCATCTGATATCATAACTAATTGGGAAACAGGGAGTGGTGTCAAAGGTTTCTTAGCCAAGTTCTTGTTTGAGAAAGCCCAAAACTGTTGGAAATCCTTAGACTTGCAAGCTTTTGAGGAAATTGTAGCTCTCCTCATCTATGGGATGGTTTTGCTTCTAAATCCTTACCAACTCATAGATGTGAACACCGTCAAAATCTTCATGTCTTGTAACCCAGTGCCTACCTTTCTAGGAGACATGCTACATTCTTTTCACACTCGCACTATGAGGAAAAGAGGTATCCTTATGTGTTGTACTCCTCTTTTGGCAAGATGGTTTATTTCGCATCTTTCCCAATCTGTATTGAAGAACGAGCAAGGTTCAAGGTGGTCACATAGGTTGATGACACTTAAACTTTCAGACATTCATTAGTGTTCCCGATCTATAGAGAATGTTACTATCATCGACCGTTGTGGAGAGTTCCCTAATGTCCCTTTACTTGGCATTAGAGAAGGTATCACCTACAACCCCTTCTTAGCCTTAAGACAGTTTGGTTACGCCCGAAGGGATGACCCACATGAGATGCTTATTCAAGGTTTGGTATTTGACTACGAAAATGACGATCAAGGTCACCTCCAGAGATTTATCCGAGCTTGGAGGATGTTGAACAAGGTAGATAGCAAGACGTTGGGGCACAAGAATTCCATCCCTCTTGAGCCTTACCTCAAATGGGTATGAGCTCGTGCTCAAAATCTTATGATGCCTTACCCCTTCATTCTCCCAGTTATCATAGAGCTTGTTGTGGAAGGAGATGTTCCATACACTATCCTGCATCCTGACATGCCCACCTCTCTCGAAGACTGACAAAGGGAAGTGATACAGCTTAAGGGGGAGCGAGCCACTTTCGAGGCCCAATTCTACGCCAGTGAGAAGAAGTTTCTGGAACTCACCAAGCAACTTCATGAGGAGCGGAGCCTGAACACCTACATCGCACCAAAGAGGATGCGTAAAACCTTTTTATCTTAGAGTTTTGTATTTCTTTGTAAACCTAAAAGAGGCATGATGTACTCAAACTTTGATTTATTAATATAATGTGTGTTCCTTTTAGTCTAAAGCAAATTTAAATCTCCAATTTCCTTGAAATCATTGCATATGCATCTACCATTCATCATAACATAAGAAGGTTTCTTACAACAAGTATCCTTATCTTTCTACTATTTATTTCAGTAAGATGGATCTCGAGCAGACAGTGAAATACCTCCAGGCGCAGAATGCTCAGTTTCAACAGATGTTCTTGACTCTAGCCAAAGGACAAGAGGATTTGAAAACTTTGTTGATTGAAGAAAAGAGGAAAGCAGAGAAAACAACTGGTGTTCTAAATCTAGGAAGAAGGTTCCCAGGGGCAGCCAGAAAGATCTTAGACTTCGCAACATCATCTGGTGAAAAAGACAATCAAGAAGGGAAAGGCAAGGAAGAAACTGCCCAGCCAGAATCTGAAGAGGAAGAAGAAGAAGACTACTCTGAAGAACAATATCCCCTGGCCGACGACAAATACAAACATTTGGAAGAACGTCTAAGTGTAATGGAAATTCAGAAAGTGCTCGGGCTGGACTTCGAAGAGCTGGGTTTGGTGTCTGAGATTGTTATTCCACCAAAGCTCAAAGCACCAGTATTTGCTAAGTACAATGGGGTTTCGTGTCCCAAGATGCATCTTCGATCTTATCTGAGGAAGATACAACCTCACACTGCTGACAGAGACTTGTGGGTCCACTTTTTTCAAGATAGTTTATTCGGGACTCAGCTAGATTGGTTCTATCAACTGGAAAGGGCCAATATCCATAATTGGGAAGACCTTGCCGTTGATTTCTAGAAACAATATCAGTACAACGCAGATCTTGCTCCCACCCGTACTCAACTCCATAATATGGATATGGTTTCAAGTTAAGGTTTCAAAGACTACGCTCAGAAGTGGAGGGACTTAGCAGGAAGAGTCCAGCCTCCCATGTATGAAAGGGAGCTAGTAGATATGTTTCTAGGGACCTTGTCTGGTCCATTTTTCAATCATCTAATTGGAAGCTCCTCAGCAGGCTTCACTGAATTAATCTTGACCGGAGAAAGAGTGGAAGCTGGGATTAAGAGTGGAAAGATCCAAAAAGATGCATCCATTTATTGGGAATAAAGAAGTTGGTGTTGTGTATCCTCAAAGGAATCAAGAAAGAACTGAACGACGTCTAATGGTAGGGGCTGTCATGATCCCTAAGCCTGCACCTACTCAACAAAGGAGCAACCAGCCAAAAATAGAAAGACCAGTAATACAGTTTACCCAGATAAATATGACACTATCTCAAGTCCTGCCACATTTATTAAGATCCAATTTGGTAACTTTGAAGAAAGCTCTGAAGAATCCCAACACAGCCTCTCCTCACTACCATCCTAATGCTCGCTGTGCTTACCATTCAGAAAGTCCATGCCATGATACCAATAACTGTTGGGCTTTGAAAAACAAGGTGCAAGACCTTCTTGAAGCAAAAGAAATTTAATTTGATGCTCCTGAGATCCCAAATGTTATCACCGCTCTTATGCCCAAGCATGTCCGTGATGTTAACGCTATTGAAGATGATATGTTTGTTACTGCTGTTGATGAACTTGTTACTCCTCTCCTGACTATCAAGAGGAACCTGTTGATGGCCGGTTTATTTCCGGGCTATGACGAAATCTGCCACCTTTGTTTATCCCTACCAATTGGATGTTATTTATTGAAAGCAGGTGTTCAACGCCTAATGGATGACAAAGAGATTTTGTTTGAAAAGATTCCCATTCCAACCATTTCTTACAATGATGTTTCAATAGTAACCATTTCCGCCAATCCTTCCAGGGTCTCCACCAAAACACCTGTTAGGATTACATCAGTTCCTAAAGTGGCTCCACTGATAATTATTATGCCTGGACCAATCCCGTACTCATCAGATAAAACTGTCCCATGGAATTATGGGGGCAACGTCTACTATCACGGTGTCAAGCAAGATTGGTTGGTTGATGAAGACTCGATTTTTGAGAAGGCTGACCCCGACATCAGCAAAATTGTGGGAACCGGCAAGATAACCCTAAGTGGCAGAGTATTCTCTCCCGAGATTGCTCCTCCGAAAACTGTTATCGGTCCTGTGATCATCCATGTTTCTGTTCCTATTGACACTACTACTACTACAATCCCTATGGTTACCCCTGCTAACACTCCTACCGCCGAGTCGACCGAGACTCGGGGCAAAGGCATTTGGTTGAGCCTGTTCAGATGAAGGCGCAATCAGTATCTATCCCAGAGGCCTCCCAAAAAGAGATGGAAGAAATTCTAAAAATTATAAAGAGAAGCGACTACAAGGTATTCGAACAGCTAGGACAGACTCCGTCAAAGATTTCCATGTTGGATTTATTGTTGTGCTCTGAGGCTCATGTGAAGGCCTTGGTGAAATTCCTTAAAACTGCCCATGTGCGACAAGAAACCTCTATTGATCAGTTCTAAGATTGTGTGGCCAGTTTAACCGCTGACAATGGTTTATGCTTTTCTGATGTTGACTTGACACCTAGAGGGAGGAAGCACAACGAGGCATTGCATGTCTCAAACGAATGTCGAGGCACAACTTTGGCACATGTCTTGGTTGATACTGGTTCGTCTTTGAATGTGCTACCTAAGAAGGTTCTTGATAGACTCGACTGTGAAGGTTTGACCTTAAATCCCAGTAACATAGTGGTAAGGGCCTTCGACGGTTCAAAGAGAATGGTGCATGGGGAGGTGGACATCCCCATAAAAGTTGGAACTCAAACCTTTGATTCAACTTTTTACGTGATGGACATTCGCCCTTCCTATTCCTGTTTATTGGGCCGACCATGGATTCACAATGCTGGTGCCGTCACCTTTACATTACATCAAATGCTAAAATACCCAATCGAGGGAAAAATCATTATTGTCCATGGAGAAGAGGAATATATGGTCAGCCACCTAAACTCCTTCAGATACGTAGAATTGGATGGTGAATTCATTGAAACTATGTTTCAGCATTTCGAGGAAGTCCCACAAACCATGGCAGTAACCAAGACTGTTTCCTAAGTCCCGAAGATTACAAGACCTCCGCTAAAGATGTCTTCACTGAAACATGCCAATACCGTAATCGAAGAAGGTGGGTGCACTATTTTGGGCCAACTCCCAGATATCCCATACAAATCTGACAAATTTGGTTTGGGTTTCACTTCAGGAGCCCATAAAGTTGTACGCTGTGCTCATGCCGGGGGACCACCTTTGAAGATCAGCAACCACAGAGTCAACGCAGTGGAGGATGATGATGAGGACAATTGTGATCTAGAGGATTGGATTTTCCCAACCATCAATGGAGGACTCATCAATTGGTAAGCTAAAGTTTTTGTCTCAATTACTTTTATCCAACAGTAATTATCTTTAAATTTTTTTCGGACCTGTAATAATTAAACAATTCAGACTTTTAAAACCTTGTGTCTTACCCGAGGCGGTCCATTTATAAGGGTTGTTACCTTATTTTTCATATGTCATCAATGAATCATGGATGTTTTTGCATAAAAACTTTGTGCTCTTTGTCTTTATTTTTTTTACATTTTTATTTCTTTCAAAGATAGTTATACTCTTACACACACTCACATTCAAAATGCAGATCTACATCCATTCGGGATCCCATGGGTAACGATTCTGCTGTGGCCTTTTGTGACTCTGGAAATCTAATCTACCAAGCCGAAGACGAAGGTGAGGAAGATTATGAAGTTCCAGGGGAACTGGCCATATTACTACAACAGGAAGAAAGGACCATACAACCTCACAAAGAACCAGTGGAAACAATTAACCTAGGTATCGAAGAGGACAAGAAATAAGTCAAGGTGGGTGCCAATCTGGAACCTAGTGTCAAGAAGCGTCTAACTTAATTGCTACATGATTATGTTGAGGTCTTTTCCTGGTCGTACGAAGACATGCCAGGACTTGATGTTGATATCATGGTACATCGTCTACCGACAAAAGAAGACTACCCTCCGGTAAAACAGAAAGTCTGTCGCATGCGACTAGACATGTCAAAGAAGATCAAGGCTGAAGTCATGAAACAATTCAACATTGGTTTCTTAGTCGTTACCTCCTATCCACAATGGGTTCCAAATGTTGTTCCAGTGCCTAAAAAGGATGACAAGGTACACATGTGTGTGGACTACATAGATTTGAATAGGGCAAGCCCTAAGGATGATCTCCCACTTCCCCACATCGATATTCTGGTTGACAATACCGCACAGTATAAGGTGTTATCATTCATGGATTGTTTCTCAGGTTACAATCAAATCCAAATGGTGCCCGAGGACATGGATAAAATGACCTTTGTCACATAGTGGGCCACATTCTGTTACAAGGTTATGCCATTCGGGTTGAAGAATGTTGGGGCAACCTATCAACGTGCCATGGTAGCTCTGTTTCACGACATGATACATCATGAAATAGAGGTCTATGTGGACGATATGATAGCCAGATCTCAAACTGAAGAGGAACATCTTAACCATTTGCAGAAACTGTTTGAGAGACTAAAGAAATACAAGCTGAGGTTGAATCCGAATAAATGCACATTTAGGGTGAGGTCCGATAAACTCCTAGGCTTCGTCGTCAACGGTAAAGGTATCAAAGTAGACCCTGCCAAGGTAAAAGAAATACAAGAAATGCTTGTTGTTGTACCCTAAAATTTGCCCTCTCATTTTATCAATATTTTCCTCACAAGACTTCTTGGACTCAAGACAAGATTAGGATTTGATCAGCTCAAGGCATCACCTTGCACTGATAACCTGAAATTAGGGTTTGAGTTTTCACAAGTATTTTTGGACCATCAATGCTTCATGTGACTTTCATACACCATCTTGGACCCCTAAGATTGCTCATACCAAGTTTCAAGTCTTGAATCACATTTTTGCCCAGTCAATTGGACAGTTGACCTAAAAATCAGTTGTATTGGGGAAAAAGTCAACCATGGCCAATTGACAATCAAACTTCACAATTTTTTATCCACAACAACATTTTAGACTCATATGTACCATTTGATCAAGTTTGGATCACAACTCCTCAAGAAATTTGATCAAAACATCAAAAGGGCAAAATGGTCAAAATTAGGGTTTTGACTGAGAAAGGGAAATTTCTGATTTTTAACCTAGCCAATGACCAATTGGGTTCAAGCATGATTTCAATTACTCAATGGCATCATCTTAACCTAATCAAATAGTTCAAAAGATCACAAGTTCATTGGATTGACAGATGAATTTTGCAGTCAACTGATCAAAAGTCAACTATACACTAAAAAGTCAAACTTTGACTTTTTGATCACAATCAAGTGCCAAAGGTCATAATTCATCAAGATATGTCATAATGTGATACTTGTTGGCCAATAAGCCTAAAATTGCAAATTAGGGTTTTAATTTGAAAATTTTTCATAACTTAGAATTTTTCTAAGTATGGAAAATTTCTTATTTGTTTCCAACTTTTCACAACTTTTTCACCATGATGCAATTTGATTAAAAGAAAACTTCCAACATGAAAGTTGTAGTCCTCCATGAAATATACAAATTTGATTCACAAAGTTTTCCCAAATTATGCTTTGATCTCAAGATATAAATTTGTGAATAGGGGTCCATGAACTAAAAGACTTAGTGAAAACTTGCCCTAATTTAGGCAGGTTTTGTACCCAACTTCATGGGCATTTTTCACCTAGTTCTAAGAGGTATCTTAAAATTCATTTCAAAGATGGATTATAGATCATGTTTTAATCTTTACAAAATGTCCAAGAACTCTCCAAGATCATTTGTTGTTAGGGAGAATCGAAGAAGAGAAAATGGCATTTTGTCACTTTTGTTCAAGCCATTTTCACAATGCACCAAGTTGCAAATCTGATCAAGCATGCTTGTACCTTGCATTACAGGTCATAAACCCTTTCTACACTCCATAATTAAATGCTAGCTTAGTGGTTAATGGCTTTATTTTGACCTTTGGAGCATTGTACAAGGAATAAATCCATAAATGGCATAAAGGGCACAATGCCATTTTGATAAAGCAAGCTTTTCCAACTTTATCAGCCTTGAGCCTTGGAATTGTTCCTTGAGTACAAGCATTTTCCATAGATCACAAGAAAAGTATACCAACCATTGCAGCTCACAAGATAGCTAAGTACATGCCTGTTAGCATGGTCACTTCAACCTTTCTTCAAAAACAAGAAAAGTGGCCAAAAGGTAGAGAACTTGTACATATGATAAAGGGTGGACTTGGCATCATTCTAAACAACTTCACAAACTTATCTCAAGCTAGAACACAAATGCTAAGCATCTGAAACACCCTGAAACTCAAAAACATAAATTTCTGCCCAAACAGGGCAGCTTCTTCAAAATCCTTGCCAACTTCATTTTGGCTCGTGCGTTTTGTCTTTTAACCTTTGAAACACTTCATTCACATAATATCAAAACTATCCAAGCCCTTGTCCTGTTGCTGTAACCCCTGTTTCAGACATCACCATTTTCAAACTTGGAAGTTGCAGATTGACTTGTGCAAGAAGTTATGGCCATCCACAAAGCCCCATAAGCATTGGAATAGCTTGAGGGAACTTCAAGGAAGCTCACACGATCCTAAGGCCTCACTCAAAGTTCCCACATTGCCATATCCAAATCCAGCTGAAGGAGGCATTTTTCAAAACTTTATCTCTCTATTTAGCATCCTCAAGCCACGATTTGTGAAGCAAAATTGTAGTCTCTAGTATGGTGAAGCTGTACATATGCATAGTTATCATTTATTTTAACTGAGCTAAGAGAATTTAAATGTTGAACATGCTGAAAAAATTAGGTCAGAAATTAGAGCTACTGAAATTCTCCCTGATCTTTGAGAGTTAGATTATGAATTTTATATCATTGGAATCGTGAGATTCCAAGCTACATTTTTTATGTTGCAAGTTTTTGTTTTTGTGCAAAGAATATAGAGTTGCAGGTTTGTACATGGAACGCGCGCAAGCTGAAGGACAGGGACGAAGTGGATGGCTTGGGCTTTTTGCATTTCTGGCCTTTTTTGGTTTTTCTTTTCACACCCCCCAGTTTACTTTTGCACCCCCTGCTTCATATTTTTTTATTTTTGCATATTTTCACACCCCCCCCAATTTACTCTATCGGGGACCTAAAAAAAGTGGGGTTACCTTAGGGTTTAGATCACCTTTATTTTCTTACCATGTTTGCCTTGCTTGCTTTACACTTTGGTTCTATTGTTTGGGTTTGAATCCTCTACCCGGATTTGGGAAACATTCATAGGTAAATAGCAATACGTTGTGGAAACTGTGCAGGGTATACCGAAACGGTCTAAGCAATAGCTATGTTAGTGTGACATATTTGTGGGTACCGGTAGCCTTTGAGTCAATCAAAGAGAATACGGGGCCGCTGAGTGATGCCATGAAGCACTAACGAACTTCTAGAACCTTTACTTGACCAACTTGGCCTTTTAGGATGTAGTGAGATGACCGATTTTGGTGCAGTCCGAAGTTGGTAGATACTCGATACTACACTCATTGAGGGTTGGTTCCTTGGAATATTTCGGTCGCCAGTAAAGAGGCTGAATTGAAATAATGAACAAGGAAACAATCCAGTGATATTGAGCTCCTTAGAACCCGGTTACTATTTCTAGGACAGGTTGAGCCAACTAAACTTCAAGAGGGTACTTACCTATGAAACCTCATGCAAGCCTAAACTAGGAACTTGTGTGATTTGCTTGTGCATATATACTTGTGCATAACATCATGGACATCATGAGCATCATATGCATCCACTAACCATTTCAAAGATTTTGGAAATTCATCTTTGTTCCTGTTTTGTAGGTTATGAATTCACTTCGCAGGAAAACCATCCAAGTCAACCTTGTAAGAATTCCTCCACAACTCAAGGAGCTAGCTTCAAGGATTCCTGAGAATTATCCATTCACCGAGAGGCATGGTCATCTTCTCAACTTAGTTACTTCCAACACAGAGGAAGACATGATGAAAGTTCTTTTCCAGTTCTTTGACCCTTTGCATCACTGCTTCACATTTCTTGACTACCAGCTTGTGCCCACTTTGGAGGAATTTTCTCAACTCTTGAGGATTCCTATTCTCAATCAACTACCTTTCAACGGTACGGAAAGAGATCCAAAGCCAGAAGAGATTGCTCAATCCATGCACTTGCACTCATCTGATGTCACAACCCATCGGGAAACTAAAAGTGGTGTCAAAGGCTTCTTGGCAAAGTTCTTGTTTGAGAAGGCCCAAAGCTGCTGGAATTCCTTGGACTTACAAGCTTTTGAGGAGATTGTAGATCTTCTCATCTATGGGATGGTCTTGTTCCCTAATCTTGACCAACTCATAGATGTTAGTGCTGTCAAAATCTTCATGTCTCGCAATCCGATGCCTACTTTGCTTGGAGATATCTTGCACTCTTTTCACATCCGAACAATGAGGAAAAGAGGTGTTCTCATGTGTTGCACTCCTCTACTGGAAAGATGGTTTATTTCTCATCTTACCCAATCAGTTTTTAAGAATGAGCAAGGTTTGAGGTGGTCACAACGGCTGATGACTCTTACACATCAGATATTCATTGGTTTTCTCGATCCAAAGAGAATGTTATCATTGTTGACCGTTGTGGGGAATTCCCTAATGTCCCTCTACTTGGCATTAGGGGAGGTATCACCTACAACCCCTGCTTGGCTCTAAGACAGTTTGGTTATGCCCGAAGGGATGGCCCACATGACATGCTGATTCAAGGCTTGGTTTTCGACTTCGACAACGACAATCAAGTACTTCGACAAAGGTTCATCCGAGCTTGGAGGATGCCAAACAAGGTACACAGTAAGACCTTGGGACACAAGAATTCCATCCCTCTTGAGCCTTACCTCAAGTGGGTACGAACCCGTGCCCAAAGTCTTATGATGCCTTACCCCTCTATTCTCCCAGTGATTATAGAGCCTGTTAAGGAAGGAGAGGTTCCATACACACTCCTACATCTTGACATGCCAACATCACTCGAAGATCTGCAAAGGAGTTGGATACAGCTCAAGGGAGAGCGCGATACTTTTGAAGCCCAATTCTATGCAAGCGAGAAGAAGTTTTTAGAACTCACTTGGTTACTTCACGAAGAGAAGACTCTCAACACCTACATTACACTAAAAAGGATGCGCAATGTCTTTTTATCCTAGAATTTTGTACTATTTTGCCCTAGGGGCATTGATGTAAACAAATTCTATTTTATTAATATAAAGTTTGTTCCTTTTTGTTTGACACAAATTTGAATTTCTAAATCCTTGAAAACATTGCATGAATACATATCATTCATCATGTGCATAAACAGGTCTTTGCAAGAAGTTTCCTCATCCCTCTGCTGTTTATTTCAGCAAAATGGATCTTGAACAAACGGTTAAAGACTTGCAAGCTCATAATTCACAATTCCAGCAGTTACTCCTGACTCTGGCCAAGGGGCAGGAGGAGCTCAAGACTCTACTAGAAAAAGAAAAATAGAAAAAGAAGAAGAAGCCAGCTGGGGTGGTTCTTATGGGCAGAAAATTCCAAGGACAAGCCAGACGGACTTTGGAATTTCCATCAACCTCTGAGGAAGGAGAGAGAAAGGGTAAAGAGACAGTAGTACCATCTGATTCTGAAGAAGAAGAAGAAGAGGAGGAAGAGGACTACTCTGAACAACAGTACCCTCCGACCGATGACAAATACAAAAACCTGGAAGAGAGTCTAACTACTATGGAGATACAGCGAGTACCGGGGCTAGACTTTGAGGAGTTAGGGTTGGTATCAGGAATAGTAATCCATCCTAAGTTTAAGGTACCTTTGTTTGCCAAGTATGACGGGGTGTCTTTTCCCGAGATGCACCTTCGGTCGTATGTCAGGAAGATGCAGCCACATTCTGATGACAAGGACTTGTGGGTTCACTTTTTCCAGGACAGTTTGTCAGGAACACAGCTTGATTGGTTCTACCAGTTGGAGAGGTCTGATGTGCATAATTGGGAAGACTTGGCAGCAACCTTCTACAAACAGTATCAATACAACACCGACTTGGCACCAACCCGTACCCAACTCCAGAGTATGGCTATGGTGTCCAATGAGGGTTTCAAAGACTACGCCAAAAAATGGAGGGATTTAGCCGGAAGGGTGCAACCACCTTTATTTGAAAGAGAGCTAGTGGGCATGTTCTTGGGAACTCTGTCAGGTCCTTTCTTTAATCACCTGATTGGAAGCTCCTCTACAGGTTTCACTGAGTTGATTCTAACTGGCGAAAGGGTGGAAGCTGGTATTAGAAGCGGGAAAATTCAGAAAGACGCGTTTACCTCTGCAGTTGCAAAAAGCCCTTCACGGGAAAGAAAGAAGTGTCTGCTGTCTATACATAGAGGAATCAGGGAAGAACCGAACGACGACCAACAGTGGGGGCCGTTATGATTCAAAAGTCTGCGTCAGACCAGCCAAGAAACAATCAGCTGAGAAACGATCAGCCGAGAAATAACCAACAAAGGGTGAAAGGCCTGTAAGGCAATTCACCAAGATAAACATGACTCCTGCTCAAGTCCTACCACATCTTCTGAAGTTGAACCTTGCCATGCTAAAAGAGGCCCCTAAAAATCCCAATACTGCATCTCCACACTACCATCCGAATGCCAGGTGCGCTTACCATTCAGAAAGTCCAGGGCACGACACCAACAACTGTTGGGCTCTGAAGAACAAGATTCAAGATCTGATTGACGCAAAGGAAGTTGAATTTGAAGCTCCCGAAAAACCGAATGTTATCTCCGCTCCGATGCCTAGGCATGGACACAATGGCAACGCTGTGGAAGAAGATCTGTTTGTTTCTACTATGGATGAATTCATAACTCCTCTCCTAACCATCAAGTTGAATTTGTTGAAAGCTGGGGTGTTCCCAGGTTGTGACCAAGATTGCCATACTTGCCTATCCTCCTCATTTGACTGTCCTCTCTTGTGAGTTTTCATTGCCTTTGCTTTTTCAGCTTTGAGGCGTTCTACCTGTCGAACTCTATCGGCCAGTTGGGCCATGTCTCTCAGGTATTGGGTGTCTAGCTTCTTCCTAATGGAATAATCTAAACCGCCTGCAGCTATCTCGACTAACTCATGTTCTGGCACTTGTGTAAAACATCTCGCCTTGAGCAACCTAAACCTATTTAGATATTCGTCTATAGGTTCAGTGAAACGTCTCTTCACACTGGCCAATTCTTTCAGGCTTATCTTGGTTTGCCCCATGTAGAATTGTTCATGGAACAATCTTTCCAACTGGGTCCAATGATGGATCGAATTGGGGGGGAGAGTTGTAAACCAAGTAAAAGCGTTCTTTGTTAAAGAACTTGGGAAGTACTTGATTCTCAGGTTTTCGTTATTCGAAATGTCACCCGCTTCGATCAAGTATCTCGCGACATGCTCGACAGTAGATTCTGTCGTGTCCCCAGAGAACTTAGTAAATTTAGGGACTTTGCATCTAGGAGGTAAGTCTGTCTGTAACACGTACTCTGACAATGGAGATGTAAAGTTGGGCCTTCGAAAGCCCATGTTCATCCCATTTTGAGTCATGATCCTTTCGATCATGGTTGCCAGATTATTTTCCAAACCCGTATTCTGGTATTGGATATGCTGGACTACTTCGTCAGCATTTTGGTTTCTGTTAACTAACCTTACCTCTAGGGTTATTATCCTAGGTTCCTCGACAGGTTGCTCCAATCGTGCCCTAAGGTTTTGTTCGACAGGTTGTTGAGCCTGGTTAATGGTGGTTTCTTCCTCTAAAAATATCCCCTAGTTTCCCCTTATTTGCGCCCTTTGGGGCTGTCGAATAGGTTGGGGTACTCCAAAGAAATCAGCCAAACGCGTCATTTGCGCTGTCACTTGCTGATTCGATTGAGTAGTGTTTTGTATTAGAGGGTTTAGCACTGTACTCAAAGTTTGTGCCAACATTTGCACCATATCATGGTTGCTTTCGGCCATTTGTTGCCTCAATACTGCTGTCGAGGCATTTGTAAGGCCATGGGCTACTTGGGACGTTCCTCCTAAGAGTTGGGTCCTATTTCTATTCGCCATGCCTACTCCAGAACCTTGGAGTGGCGAAGAGGCACTCACTAAAGGGTCTGAAAAAGTGGACGCAGCATTCGTCAGGTTAGCCACTTCAGAAGTTGGCATACCATAAAGTGGCATGAATCCTGGGGGAACAAAAGGCCTTGTGCCTAAATTTCCCCTTGGTGGGGGGGTTCCCACAGGCGCTCTGGGGTCTGTGAACGAAAGTAACGGCCCCGTTGCTGTGACCGTTACTGCTGGTGTCGAACCAACAGTCGTCGCTTCACTTACGGTCGTACTAACCGTTGCTCCCACGTTCGTTTGTGGGATTTCGTTATTGTTTGGCGGATTCGCCATCTCTTCCCTTCCTCTGGCAGTATTGTTATTGTTAGTGTATATTCTACCACTTCTCAATAACATACAACACTCCTCGAAAAGGTGAGATTATTTTCAACAATCAACACACAGTCCCACCGGGTGTGCCAATTTGTTTACCTTGGGATTTGGTAAACAACCGCTGATCCTCCAAATGGTTACTTATTTGGTTACTCGCAGGATCGATTAGATTGATCCTAGGACATAGGTTGATTTTGAAGTTTGATTAAATTGGATAAGGCTTTAAATAAAGAGGCTTTAAATAACATAAAGAGGCTTTAAATGAAATTGCATGAAGAAAGGACTTGGTAAAATAAACAAGGCTTAAAGTAAAGGCTTCGACAGGAATGTATGTGTGAAACACCAAATTTATTAATCAAAGTCATTTACTTTTCCAGAAATTTACTTGCTTTCCTCTTTACATTCCTGTCGAAGCCTTTACTTTAAGCCTTGTTTATTTTACCAAGTCCTTTCTTCATGCAATTTCATTTAAAGCCTCTTTATGTTATTTAAAGCCTCTTTATTTAAAGCCTTATCCAATTTAATCAAACCTCAAAATCAACCTATGTCCTAGGATCAATCTGATCGATCCTGCGAGTAACCAAATAAGTAACCATTTGGAGGATCAGCGGTTGTTTACCAAATCCCAAGGTAAACACTCCGTCAAAGTGTGGACGAGTTCTAAAATCTCAACAGAATTATCCTCCGTTTAAGACCAGACAATCCTAGATCTTGATGAAGATGTTTCCCTCAGTCGAAGACCTGACCGGTTCTTAAATCTTAACTGAATTATTCTCGGTTGAATTAAAGATAAGGTTCTCAATCTCGACAATTTCCTCCATCAAAGTGTGGACGAGTTCTAAAATCTCAACAGAATTATTCTCCGTTGAAGACCAGACAGTCCTAGATCTTGATGAAGATGTTTCCCTCAGTCGAAGAACTGATCGGTTCTTAAATCTCAACTGAATTATTCTCGGTTGAATTACAGATAAGGTTCTCAATCTCGATAATTTTCCTCCGTCGAAGTGTGGACGAGCTCTAAAATCTCAACAGAATTATCCTCGGTTGAAGACCAGACAGTCCTAGATCTTGATGAAGATGTTTCCCTCAGTCAAAGACTTGACCGGTTCTTAAATCTCAACTGAATTATCCTCGGTTGAATTACAGATAAGGTTCTCAATCTCGACAATTTTCCTCCGTCGTAGTGTGGACGAGTTCTAAAATATCAACAGAATTATCCTCCGTTGAAGACCAGACAGTCCTAGATCTTGATGAAGATGTTTCCCTCAGTCGAAGACCTGACCGGTTCTTAAATCTCAACTGAATTATCCTCGGTTGAATTACAGATAAGGTTCTCAATCTTGACAATTTCCTCCGTCGAAGTGTGGACGAGTTCTAAAATCTCAACAGAATTATCCTCCATTGAAGACCAGACAGTCCTAGATCTTGATGAAGATGTTTCCCTCAGTCGAAGACCTGACCGGTTCTTAAATCTCAACTGAATTATCCTCGGTTGAATTACAGATAAGGTTCTCAATCTCGACAATTTTCCTCCGTCGAAGTGTGGACGAGTTCTAAAATCTCAACAGAATTATCCTCCGTTGAAGACCAGACAGTCCTAGATCTTAACGAAGATGTTTCCCTCAGTCGAAGACCTGACTAGTTCTTAAATATCAACTGAATTATCCTCGGTTGAATTACAGATAAGGTTCTCAATCTCGACAATTTCCTCCGTCATAGTGTGGACGAGTTCTAAAATCTCAACAGAATTATACTCCATTGAAGACCAGACAGTCCTAGATCTTGATGAAGATGTTTCCCTCAGTAGAAGACCTGACCGGTTCTTAAATCTCAACTGAATTATTCTCGGTTGAATTACAGATAAGGTTCTCAATCTCGATAACTTTCCTCCGTCGAAGTGTGGACGAGTTCTAAAATCTCAACAGAATTATCCTCCGTTGAAGACCAGACAGTCCTAGATCTTGATGAAGATGTTTCCCTCAGTCGAAGACCTGACCGGTTCTTAAATCTCAACTGAATTATCCTCGGTTGAATTACAGATAAGGTTCTCAATCTCGACAATTTTCCTCCGTCGAAGTGTGGACGAGCTCTAAAATCTAAACAGAATTATCCTCCATTGAAGACCAGTCAGTCCTAGATCTTGATGAAGATGTTTCCCTCAGTCGAAGACCTGACTGGTTCTTAAATCTCAACTGAATTATCCTCGGTTGAATTACAGATAAGGTTCTCAATCTCGACAATTTTCCTCCGTCGAAGTGTGGACGAGTTCTAAAATCTCAATAGAATTATCCTTCGTTGAAGACCAGACAGTCCTAGATCTTAATGAAGATGTTTCCCTCAGTCGAAGACCTGACCGGTTCTTAAATATCAACTGAATTATCCTCGGTTGAATTACAAATAAGGTTCTCAATCTCGATAATTTTCCTCCGTCGAAGTGTGGACGAGTTCTAAAATCTCAACAGAATTATCCTTCGTTGAAGACCAGACAGTCCTAGATCTTGATGAAGATGTTTCCCTCAGTCGAAGACCTGACCGGTTCTTAAATCTCAACTGAATTATCCTCGGTTGAATTACAGATAAGGTTCTCAATCTCGATAATTTTCCTCCGTTGAAGTGTGGACGAGCTCTAAAATCTCAACAGAATTATCCTTCGTTGAAGACCAGACAGTCCTATATCTTGATGAAGATGGTTCCCTTAGTCGAAGACCTGACCGGTTCTTAAATCTCAACTGAATTATCCTCGGTTGAATTACAGATAAGATTCTAAATCTCGACAGAGTTCCCCCAGTTGCATTACGGACAAGTTCTTAAAACTCAGCAGAGATGTTCTCTCAGCTGAGGTACAGGCAAGTTCCTAAATCTCAACAAAGATCAGGCTTCCCCCAGCGGAATCTTCTACAATAACAGGTATGCAAGCTCTCGCTAAGGAATCTCTTATGCGATTGACACTCATGAAGATGGCATCTTTAAGCCCATCCTCCCGCCAGAAACCTCCAAATGGCATCTTTGAGCCCATTCCCAACATCACAAGGCTGATACCACTTCATACGAGTGCAAATTTCTGGGCACTCTAGTGTTCAATCATCTTCCACCTTCGGATCACGAAAGGCACGAAAGCCAATCTACATCCTCGGGTTTAAGAAGATTGAACAGGGGAAGCTGTTGTACCACAAAATTTTCCCTCTCATATTCCTTAAAACATTTCAATAAAAATCTCCAAGTGGCTCAAGGTTGCTCAAGAGTGGGTCAGACAAGTCCTCTCTTAAGGCAGTCAACCCCAAATTAGGGTTTTGTGTTTCATCAAGATCTTTGAATCCAAATGACCTCAAGTGCTCCCCAAATGTCTTAATAGGTTCTCAAGGTCATCCATGTCAAATTTCAAGCCTTGAAGAGGAAGTTTGCTCAGTCAATTGCTCAAAGGGTCCAAAAATCGATTGTGCTAGGGCAAAAGTCAACTGTGACCTACAAATAGTCAAACTTCAATTTTTTTTGTCAACATTCTCATTTTGAAGGATATTTCATCATTTGATCAAGGGTTGATCATGATTCATCAAGGATTGCTCAAAATTTATCAAGACTCAAAAGTTGCTAAATTAGGGTTTTGTAGGAAAAGTCAACTCAACTTTGACCAAGAATAACTTTCTCATACTTTATCAGAAATGACCCATCCAAAGCTCATTTTGAAGAGAATACAATTTCATACAATCCATCTTCATACCCCAAGATCAAAAAATTCACTCACAAGAAGTTATAAATTTGGACATTATAGGTCATTTTTGAAAGTCAACAAAAACACATTTTTTGCCAAAGCTTATAACTTGAGAATGGAATATCAAAATGAGATGAGACCAAAGTGGTTGGTTAGAGGACATCTAAAGATTTCTAAAAAGTCAAAGAACACTTCAAAAAGTTCAAAATTGAAGAAGTTATGCATTGTTGAAGTTGGACATTTTTGCAAAATTGCCAAATGTCAACTATCCCCAAAACTTCAAATTTTGTCAAATGGGCCCATTCTTTTCCACTTAATCTGAGCTTACATCATTTCCCACGTGTCCTAGCTTCAGCCATGAGCCCATATCTTATTTTGATTATTTAATTTGGTTTTTAATTGAATTTATTCACTTTAAATCAAATAAAATCATATAAAATCAAAAGTATTTATAACTCATGATTTTTTTTGTTGCTTTAGGCTTTGAATACAGCTATTATGTGAATCAAATTCGCATCAAGTGCATTGGTTACAAGAAGATATGATTTAGGCCAAATTTGGAAGGTTGTAATGGTGGAATCAAATCCAATTAATGAGCATTGATATGGAGAGATTTGTACCAAGTTTCTTACCCTAATGCAATATACATAACATAAGGAAGGAAAAGGCACGAAAATAGGGGTGAGAGGCTGCAAGAACAGGCAATACAAAAGTTGCAAAATTCACTAAAATGTGTGAAATCAAAATCATACTTAGAGGCGTTTTCAGAAGCAGAGACCAATCCCAATCGATTCCTGGGTGATCACATAACCTTCCAGGATCAAAAGCACGCGTCCTCAGGCCTTCAAAAGCACTGTAAGTGTCACGATAATCACCTTGGTTCTTGAATTTGTGATTCATCATTCTTTCATCATTTGAATAAACCATTGGCATATTTATACTCCTCACAACATTTGCAAATGTTTGGCAATATCCAATTGCGTTTTTCCGGCCTAAATGAGGAACCCCCATAGCTAGGGTTCTTTGTTTGTATTTTGGGGTATTCTTTTTCAGGAAAAATCAGGACTCAAGAAGGGCATAGTGTTGATCAGGGAGCCAAGGCGAATTCAACCATGATTTTGGAATTGATTTATGAGGCCTAGGGAAGATTTTAGAGCAAGCTTGCGCATTTAGCTGCGGATCCAAATCCGCAGGTAAAATTACAGTAGTGGAAGGACAGAGACAAAGAGCTGGCATGCTCTGATTGTCCCGTTTGAATGTTTTTGCGCGCATTTTTATTTTCTGACCAATAATTGCTTTTTTGATATATTATAATTGTTATGTAATATATTAACAAATGAAGCAAAATGGCGTAGTGGCAAGGCAAGCTGGCAATCACCATCAGGACCTGGATTCGAATCCCAGGTCCTCCAAATTTCTCTTTGATTTTTTCCTTCAGGTTATCATGTGCATATCCAGGCGCGCAGTGTACCATATTCCCTCGCTCAATCAATTGCCAGATGGCCCAAGGCCAAATCTGGTGGCCAAGGCTGAAGGACCACCAAAGACTAAGTCCAAGCATGCTCACTGGATCATCAAAAGTCAACCAGGGCCAGCTTGTTTGGGCCTCATGATTGTTGTCCAAACACCATAATCAGACCCATACCACCTTTCTCTCATATTATTTTGCTTACTTATTTTATTTTATTAATTGCTTAATTATTTTTATTAAATTTACTAACCAATTAAAAAATTCCTTTCTTTATAAAATAAAATCACCAAAAATATTTTCATTCAATTAAATTTTAACATTTATTTTTTTTAATTAATAAATACTAATTAAATTAATTTAGGTTAATTAGAATAACTTTAATATATTTTTTGTAAATAATTAAAATTAAATTAGACTTAATTAGGTTTTATTAATTCAATTAATTTTTTATTTTCTTTCTTAAAATTCCAAAAACCCAAAAATAACTTTATTATTATTATTAATTGATTTATTAATTTAGTAATTAACTTAGGTAATTTTCTTCCTTAACTCACAAACAAAAAAAAAGATGTTTCCTTTAAACCAAAAGAGTCAAAACCCTAATTCGCGCTCGATTTAATTTCCCGCACGCGATTTATTTCTTTTATCCATTTATGTATCTGATTCTGGTTTGTAATAGTTTAATAGGACTTTTATTATTTTTATCGCTTTATTTATTTTTCAAGGGTTTGTCTTTGGCGATGTAAATACCCGACGCCTTGTAATTTAAATTCCACTTTTATTTTCCATAAATCATAATTGTTAGATGTTTGATAATAGGGATGCAGGACAAGACTGGATGTTTTAACTTAAAATCAACTTAGATCACTATTAACATGTACAAAGGTAAAAATAACTGAAAATGACACACTCGCACATGCGCACTCTTAGGGTACACCTCACTTGGTTGCCTTCGTACATGGTCATTGAGTATAGGTCACTTTAGAGGTCGCCCTCTTGTCTAAAAGATCATAGTCGCCTCGAAACGGTTGCCTCGGATATTGTTGCCTCAAAACAAATGATCTAAGACATTAGGGTTACCGCTAAGGCGTCCTAACATTGCTTTGGTGACCGTAAGTCCCTAATTTGAATTGACCCTTAAACTCCAATGACCATGCTACCTACTCACTAATAGTGGGATAGCATTATCTAAAGGAAATTAGCATAGAACGATTCCTTTTTCGAGTAGGTAGATGGTTCTTAGATACTTGCTCTTTCAAAAAACAAAAAACTTTTCACACTTACACTCCTTTTTGAACAAAGTTTTCAAAAAACACTTCATACACTCTTGAGGACAGAAGTAAGAGTTAAATCGAAGTTTCAAAACAAAAACTTTTTTCAAACCCACAAGCACAAAGAAAGCAATATTTTGAAAACAACATGAGCAAGTACCTAAGAGCCCGTGGATAACCTTGGATAGAAAGGGTGATAATACCTTCCCTTTCTATAATCTACCCCCCGAACCCGAGAAATATCTCGAAAAAAGAATTTTTCTGTGCTTTTTTCCTTTCCTTGTTGGATAAAATGAAATTCGGTGGCGACTCTTGCTTACCGCGACATTTTGCAAAAACAAACGCAAAACGCAAACCAGCATTCTTAAAAAACAGTTAGTTCTTTCCCACCGTATCACAAAGAGTATACGGAGGGAGTATGTCGTGAGAAAGATGAAGCGTGAGAATGGAGGATGAAACAAAAAAAGGGTTAAAGTGGAGTTGCTGTTAGCCTGAAAACAGAGAGAAAGTTAGCGTGAGAGAAGAGGGATTTTTTTGTTTTGATGCAACTTTGTTTGTTTTCATTGATCATTAATTAAGAGAACAAAAAAATAATAATCAATTTTTCCCCTTCCTAAGGACAGCTGGCTGCGGCGCCTCTTTCACTCTCCATCTAGGGTTTGCAAACTTTCCTTGTTCCTCTTTTAACAAACCGGGTTTGGGCCTAATTTTTGGCCCAACCCATTTCACAATTTATACCTCTTCTATTAATGAAGGAATAAAAATACATGAATAACCAAGTGATGCAGTGGTAGGAGCGTGAGTGTGAATTCATAAGGTTCTGGGTTCGAAACCCCCTGGGATGCTTTTCTTTCTTTTTTTGTTTAAACATTTTTTTCTTCTTTCCTTTGTTTTTGTTTTTTATATTGAAAAAAAAATAAAAATACTTGTTGGGCCTTATCCCCTTAGCCCAATCCGAATCACCTATTCCATCCCTCTCATTTCTACTTCAGACCCCCATTTTACTTTGTTTTAATAATTTTTCTTAATCTTTAGTTTAGATTTTAAAATTATTCAATTAAATAAAATGTAGTTTTTTTAAATTAGTTAATTTTCTTAATTAGTTTAGTTTAGGAATTTGTGAATAATCTTATTAATTAACTTTTTTATTTTTAATTTGTCTTGTTTAAATTCTTCATGATAAAAAATACAAAAAAATATATACATGTGACTTAATTTCTACTAGTCAATCATTTTATTTTCTAGAATAGGTTTTATTTTCTCTTTCAAAACTTTTCACAAACAAAAATATCAAGAATTTTTTTATATATACTTTGTTAATTAATTTTTATTTCATAGATTTGTTATAGTTTCAATTAATTGCTCGATTCAATTTGGTTGTATTGATTGTCTATTTTGGACTTTTAATCGCATTGATCCATCCCCATTTGTGATTTTGTACCTCTGCTCTCGAAAGCTCTGTAATAGCGTAGAATTCTAATTTCCGCAATTTATTGTTTTTTCCTTATACTGTGTAGTAATTAGGCGTGTATGGCAAGACATAAAATCAATCGCTAGATAACCTAATTTCAAAGACAAAATAACCTGAATCAAACACACTTTCCACACGCGCACCTCTAGGATAATCTCACTTGTTGCCTCGGAAATACAGTCATGTCCCTCGAATATGGGACGCGTTAGAAAATACCCTTCGATAAAAAAGATCGTAGTCCCTCGATGTCCCTCGATGTTGCCTTCGGTAAAACGATCTAGTCCCTTACAAAAAATTGCTAAAGCGTCTCACAACTTGCCTTCTATGACTATACGATTGACCCGCGCATGTCCCTTTACATTCAACGATGGGGCTTCTTACCAAAACGATGGTAAGATAACAACATCTAAAGGAGGAGGAAAAGAACATCTAAGACCTTTTGTGTAGGTAGATCCGCTCCTAATTGCTCGCTTGCTCACAACACATACATTTTATACACCAACACTCTCATTTTGAAACATTTTTAAAAAGACAACACTTTGTATGCATTCTTATTGAAACGAGAGCCATTACAAAGAAAACCTTTTTCAAAATCACTTTCAAAAATAAATTCCACAAACACCTCTTTGAACTATTTTCGAAACAACACTTTGTACGCGTTCTTATAGAAACGAGAACCATTACAAAGACATTTTCAAAATACTTTCAAAACCCACACCACAAGCACATTTTCAAACAAAAAAGCAAGTGATATAGCAAGCAACTAAGAGCCCGTAGGTAATTACGGATGAAAAGGGTGCTAATACCTTCCTTTTTCATAATTTACCCCCCGAACTCAGAAATAATCTCAAAGGTCTTTCATGTTCTTTTCCACCTTTCATTTTGGATAAAAGAAAAGTCGGTGGCCACTCTTGCTAACTGCAACATTGCAATCAAACGCAAAACACCCAAGTCAGTTCTCCCACCGCGTTACAGAACTGGAGACTCTACTGGGGATAAACTTAAAAGTGGGGTTACCTTAGGGCTAGATCACCTTTACTTGCTTTATTTATTTGAGTTGTATGCTTTATATTTTGGTTCTTTGTTTGGGCTTAAATCCTCTACCCAGATTTGGGATACCTTATAGGTAAGTAGTAATATATTATGGAAACTGTACGGGGTATACCTACATGGTCTAAGCAATAGCTACATTAGTGTGACATATTTGTGGGTATCGGTAGCCCTTGAGTAGTTAAGGAGAATACGGGGCCGCTGTGTGATGTCATGAAGCACTAACTGACTTTTAGAACCTTTACTTGACCAACTTGGCCATTAGGGCGTAGTGAGATAACCGGCTTTGGTGCAGTCTGAAGTTGGTAGATACTCGATACTACACTCATTGAGGTTTGGCTTTTTGGGATATTTCGGTCGCCGTGAAAGAGACTTGCGCTGAAACAATGCCCGAGAAGACAAATCAGTGATATTAAGATCCCTTAGAACCCGGTTACTATCACTAGGACAGGTTGAGCAACCAAACTTCAAGAGGGCACTTACCTACAAACTACATGCAAGCCTAAACCTAAGGACTTGTCTGCTTTGTGTGTATATGATTATTTGTATATAAACTTGCTTACTTTGCATACTTGTACATAACATCATACCATAACATTTTCAATAACTGTTTCAAGGATCTTGTAACACGGTGGGAGAACTGACTTGGTTGTTTTGTGTTTTATCGCAAATGTTGCAGTTAGCAAGAGTCGCCACCGACTTTTATTTTATCCAAAAGGAAAGGCTGAAAAGAACAGGAAAGACCTTTAGAGATATTTCTTGAGCTCGGGGGGTAGATTATAAAAAGGGAAGGTATTAGCACCCTTTTCATCCGTAGTTATCTATGGGCTCTTAATTGCTTACTAGATCACTTGCTTTTGTTTGAAAATGTATTTTGTGTGGTTTTTGAAAGTATTTTGAAAAGGCGACATCGTTTAGGCGAACTTTGTAATAATTCTCGTTCGTAAGAATGTAAACAAAGTGTTGATATTTTGAAAAAAATGTTTCAAGTTTGAAAGATGTTTTGAAAGTGTTGGTTTTTATTTTGAAAATAGAAAGGATGTTTTGGTTTTAAAAATGAGCAAGCAACTAGGAACATTCTACTTACTCAAAAGTCTTTCTTGTTTATTTCCTCTTTCCTTTGACATTGTTATTTTACTCTGGATTGGTAAGTAACCTTATCTTTGGATGTAAAAGGGATGGGCATGGGTCATCATATAGTCATGAATAACAATGTTGTAAGATATCTTAGCATTTTCTTTAAGGGACTAAGATCATTCGTAAGGCAACATTTATAGCTTCATCGAGGGACTATGATCTTGTATTTTTGTTTGTTTTTGCTAAGACATCTTACATGCGTATTATGACCATTTATTTCTCAAAGCAACAAGTTGATTTACCCTAAGGGTGTAAGTGTGCAAGTGTGTCTTTTTCATACTTGATTTGTCTTGTATTAGGGTTTGTTAACTTGTTGATTTTAATCTTTCCATACAAACCCTAATTTACTAGCATTTACATATAAAGCATTAAATTATGGAAAATAAAAATACTAAGCTATTACATCAATAGAGGAGGGGTGTACAAATTTACAAATGGGGATTTTGCAAGAAAATTAAATCTAATTAACTATTACAACCATATTAAATATTGTACAAAATTGAAAATAAAATGCATGAATGTAAATGAAAAAAAAAAAGAAATGATTTTTGTTTGGTTTTATGAAAGGTTTTAATCTTAAACTAATTAAGAAAATAATTAATTAAAATCAAATAAAATTAACTTAAACTAATTAAAAAAAGAAATTAACTAAAAAAAGATTTTTTTAGGGTTTTTTATGAAAAGGTTTTAAGAATAATATAAAAATATATAAAATTAATTAAAATAAACCTAAGTTCTAAATTAGTTTTAATTTACAAGAAAATAATATAATATAATAATTAAACCTAATTATCTAAATATTAATCAAGGAAGAGAAATTAGTTTATTAAGAAAATTGTTTTTATTCCTTTTTCTAGTTTTTATAAAGAGAAATAAAATATGAGTGCAAAAATAATAAAATAAATATTTTTTGGATTTTTTATTAATAATAAAAAACTAATATTAGTAATAAAAATAATAACAAGAAAATATGAAAGTAAAATAAACTAAAATAAAAATGAAAATAAAATAAAGAAATAAAATGGGTCAGGGGGGTATGAAACATAGTCAGGGGGGAAAAGTCCGCAAAAATAATGAAAGCCCAAAGTTATGGGGTCAGGCGCTGCAAACAAAAAAAGAAAAGGAAAATGTGAAAAAATTAAGCAAAAGGTAGCGCGTTGGGTGTTGAACCCACACTCTCTTAGTTACCAGCGCGCTGCCTTACCATTGGGGTGGCTATACACCTGTTTATTAAAATGAAATAATAAATACATAACACATAATACTTCCAACGCCTGTACTTCGTCTTCAACCTTCAGCCAGCCAGAGCACCTGTAACTTGTTCATCTCTCAACAAAAATGGAAAGTACAAACATGAAAGTTGTGGCATTTCTTCCCACGAATCCAACCATATAAATAACTAAAGCTATAAATCCAAGATGAGTGAGAATTTTTCTGGCCCTAATTTAAAACCTAAAAATTTCATAAACTTCAACTCCAAAATTCTCTAAGCTCGGGCCATATAAATGCAAACTATGGATATGTACAGCTTCGTGGCAATGATATCTACATCTTATATTCACAAATAAGAATCAAATGATGCTTGTATAAAGAGATGGAAGTTTGAAAATTCACCTCTTGCAGCTGGAGTCGTGTATGGAGTTTGAGCAACCTTTAAGATGGCTTGATGATTTCTGTAGCTTGCCTGGACCTCCTTGAATGTGTTCCAACTCCTACTTTGCTTTGAGGATGGCTGAAACTCCCAACTCAAGTCAAGTTGCAAGCTTCCATTTTGGAAATGGTGGATAGTGATGGAGGAGTTACAGTCTTGAAACAAGGGCTTGGATAACTTGTGCATGATGTAAGTAAGGTATCTGGGTGGTTAAGAATCAAAACGCACGAGTGGAAATGGAGATGGAGAGTTTTGGCTCAAAACTGTAAAGTGGAGCAGTTCTGTGCAGCAAGGGTGTTTGGAAGAGTTCTTGGAGGCTTGAAATAGTGTGTTAGCTTGCAAACAACTTGTGCATAAGTATGGAAAAGGTTGTAGCACTTGAGAGGGTCAGAAGTGCAAAATATAGAGTTATGGCTATCTTACTTGATTTTGAAGAAAAGTGGAAATATAGTTTCAAGGAAAAGTACAAGCATGGGCTGAGTTGTTAGAGGCTTTGGACAAGTTTCTTTTGGGTTATAGGTTGTGTGTGATCATAAGAAAACAAGTGCAAAGCTCAAGAACTGATTTTGTGCATAAAAGCTACTTTTCCAAAATGGCAATGTGCACTTTCTTTCCAAAATGGCATTAAGCATGGGTAATGAATTAAATGCTTAGATTGAAGATTCTTACAGTTGTGCAAACATTTAATTATGGAGTGCCAAACAAATTTGAAGCCTGTAAAGTAAAGATTGTGCAGCCTAGCATGGATTTGCATACCTGTTCATCATGGAAATGACCTATAATTCAAGAATGAAATGCCAACTTCATGCATTCGATTCTCCTTGCTCAAACATGATCTCAATGAGTTCTTGGAAATTTTGGAAAGCTTGTAACATCCTCTACAACCTCCATGTTGGTAAATTTTGAAAATTCCCCGTGGAACTATGTGAAAAATTGCCATGAAGTTAGGTCAAAATCCTGCCTAAACTAGGGCGAAATTTCACTAAGTTTCCAAGTTTCATAATCATGTTTTCACAAAATCATAACTTGAAATCCATGCATTTCTAGGAGAAGATTTATTCATAAATGTTTTATATCTCATTGAGATCTACAACTTTAATGTTGAAAGTTTCCTTTGAATCATCTTGTAGCATGGTGAAAAATTGGCTCAAAGTTGTGAAAAAAATATAAAGTTTTCAACACTTAGAAAAATTTCTAAGTATGGAAATTTTGACTTTTTCAAAATGGAATCTTGACTTTTTGATTTCTTGATGAACAAGTTTCACATTTTAACATGTTTTGATGAATTGTGATCTTTTACACTTGATTTTGACCAAAAAGTCAAAGTTTGACTTTTTAGTGTGCAGTTGACTTTTGATCATTTGACTGAAAATCAACTATCAATCAAATGACCTTGAGCAATACTTTGAGTCATGCAATTAGGTAAAAATGATGCAATTGAATCCTTGATATCATGTTTCTAACCAATCAACCATTTTCTAGGTCAAAAATCAGAAATTGCCTTTTCTCAGTTAAAACCCTAATTTTAACCATTTTGCCCTTTTGATGATCTGATCGGATTTCTTGAGGAATTATGGTCCAAACTTGATCAAATGACATATGTGAGTTCAAAATGTTGATATGGATAAAAAATTATGAAGTTTGACTATAAATTGACCACAATTGACTTTTTCCCCAATACAGCTGATTTTTAGGTCAACTGATCAATTGACAAAGCAAAAATGTGATCCAAGACTTGAAACTTGACATGAGCAATCTTGAGGGTCCATAATGATCCATGAAAGTCATATGAGGAATTTAAATTTCAATTAACCTTTTGCAATCTCAAACCCTAATTTTCAGTCATCAGAGCTTAAGGAGGTATCTTGAGCTGATCAGCCCTAGTGCAGTCTTGAACAAAAGGAGATCTTGTGAGAAATTACTTGATGAATGAGAGGGAAAATTTTGGGGTACAACAGATATCAAGGGCCTATGATGAAGGGTCACGTTGAACAAGGTGTCTATCAATGGACAAGAGGATTTATTTTCCTCTAACCAAACACGGTTAAAGATCAAGTACAACAACTTGAGTCAAGGGCTATGACCCACTTGACATGGTGAGCTTAATTCTAGTGGAAGGACATCCACTGATACAAAGTCACCCAATCGAAGTTGTTGATCAAAGTTCAACTTCTAACATTTTCTTGTATTTACCCCGCGAGATCCTTGAAAACATGCATCCACATACCATGTATCATATCATGACAGATTTCTCCCACACAGGCCTCCTTATCTTCCTACTGTTTATTTCAGTAAGATGAATATGGAACAAACTGTGAAGGATCTCCAAGCACAAAATGCTTAATTCCAACAAATGTTCCTGGCTTTGGCTAAGGGGCAAGAGGACCTGAAGACTCTTCTTCTCAAAGACAAGAAGAAAAAGTCCAAGAAGTCAGTAGGCATCCTGAACATGGGAAGAAAACTTAAAGGACCAATCAAGGGAGCTTTAGATCTTCCAACTCCATCCAACATAGGGGATAGTCATGAAGAAGATAACAGTCTGGAGATTGATGAAGTCGAAGCTGACTACTCTGAGGAACAATATCCTTCTGCTGATGATAAGTACAAACAGTTGAAGGATCGCCTCAATGCTATGGATATTCAACAGATACCTGGATTAGATTTAGGAGACATGGGTTTGGTTTCTGGGGTGGTCATCCCACCAAATTTCAAAATCCCTGCCTTTGCCCTGTACGATGGAGTCTCTTTCCCTAAGATGCACTTAAAGTCTTGTGTCCGCAAGATTCAACCATACACAACTGATCCGAAGATTTTGATCCATTTCATCCAAGAGAGTCTAGTAGGGACTCAACTTGAATGGTTCTATCAATTGGAGTGTTCTCGCATCCGCACCTGGGAGGATTTAGCTGCTTCTTTCTATAAGAAGTACCAGTACACCGCTGATCTTGCACCAACTCGTGTGCAATTGCAAAACATGACCATGGGTTCCAACGAGAGTTTCAAAGGATACACCCAAAGGTAGAGAGATTTGGCTGGTAGGGTGCAACCCTCTTTAACTGATAGGGAGCTAATTGACATCTTCATGGGAACTTTGACAAGACCTTTCTTTAAACACCTAATCGGAAGCTCCTAGGCCGGATTCACCGAGCTAATACTGACTGGAAAAAGAGTCGAAGCTGGCATCAAAAGTGGAAATATCGAAGAAGCTACACCCTCTGATACTCAGAAAAAGTCATACAATGGGAAGAAAGAGTCCAATGATGTGTATGGTCAAAAGAGTCGTCATGTCCAACATGTAGGAGAAATCTTGATCTCTAATCCTACGCCCGCTCAACAAAGACAAGGGCATCAGCGTAAGGAGGTCGCGCCTAAAAGACAATTCACTAAGATCAACACGTCGATGGCTCAAGTGCTACAACAAATGTTGAAGGCATAGTTGATTACGTTAAAGGCTCCTCTCCGGAACCCAAACACTTTCGCTCCTACCTATCATCCCAATGAAAGGTGTGCATACCACTCTGACAGTCCGGAACACGATACAAACAACTGTTGGGCTCTGAAGAACAAGGTCCAAGACATGATTGATTCCAAGGAGATCGAGTTTGACCCTCCGGAGACTCCAAACGTGATCAATGCTCCTATGACGAATCATTGAAAGCTTTTGTTCATTTGAATTTTCAAGTTGTAATCTCTTTGGTTGTTCAAACACTTATTTATTAATGTTAAACTTTGTTTCATTAATGCATTGTGTGATACGGTGGGAGAACTGACTTGAGTGTTTTGCGTTTTATCGCAAATATTGCGGTTAGCAAGAGTCGCCACCGACTTTTCTTTTATCCAAAAGGAAAGGTCAAAAAGCACAGGAAAGACCTTTGATATTGTTTCTTGGGTTCGGGGGTAGATTATAAAAAGGGAAGGTATTAGCACCATTTTTATCCATGGTTTTCCATGGGCTCTTAGTTACTTTCTAGATCACTTGCTTTTGTTTGAAATTGTGCTTTTTATGGTTTTTGGAAGTATTTTGTAAAGAGGCCATTGTTTAGGCAATCTTTGTAATGATTCTCGTTCGTAAGAATGTATACAAAGATGTTTATCTTTTGAAAATGTTTTCAATTTTTGTAAGATGTTTGAAGGTGTATGTGATTATTTTGAAAATAACAATGATGTTTGTTTTGAAATGGAGCAAGTAATTGGGAGCAATCTACCTACTCAAATGTCTTTCTTGTTCATTTTCTTTTCCTTAGACATTGTTGTCTTACCATTGATTTGGTAAGCAACCCTATCTTTGGATGTAAACGGTACGGGCGTGGGTCATCGTATAGCGATGATTAGAAACGTTGCAAGGTATCTTACCATTCTTTTAGAGGGACTAAGATCATTTTGTAAGGCAACTTTGAATAGCGTCATTGAGGGACTATGATCTTGTATTTGCTTGTTTTTGCTAAGATACCTTACATGCGTAATATGGCCATTTTTGTAAGGCAGCCAAGTGGGATAACCCTAGGGGTGCTTGTGTGCAAGTGTGTCATTTTCATGCTTGTTTTTTGTCTTGGATTAGGGTTTTCTATTTGATTGTTTTTATCTTGCCATACAAACCCTAATTACTAGCATGTTATGTAAAAGCGATAAATTGCAAAATTTAAAGTTACTACGCTACTACAACATTTGTTGGAGGGGGGTATACAATTTATGAATGGGGATTGCAATAATATAAACCTAATTAATCTATTACAACCAAATTAAATTTATACAAGAATTGGAATAAATAATATACAAGATGAATTAAATATGCAAGAATTTGTAAATGCAAAGAAAAAAGATTTTTTGTTTGGTTTCTTAAGAAAAAGGGTCTTGATTTTAACCTAATTAGATAAAGAAAATAATTAGTCAAGTTTAATATTTATTAAGAGAAATATTCTTGACTAAAACCCCAATTCTTCTTGATTGATTAAAAAGAATAAAGTTTATATAAAAAAGTATTTTTTTATATTTTATATTTTTTGTCTTGAAAAATAAATTATAGTGTTATAAAATATTCTTTAGTCTTTTGGTATCCAAAATATATTTCCATTAGTATAAAATAAATAATATTTAATTTTAATTAAATTTACAAGATAATTAGTGAAAATAAATAAAGTGTGATCAAAGTAAAATATATTTTTTTGTGAAAAAATAAGTAAACTAAGTTAAAATATAACTCTACTATTTTTTGTATTTTTTGTGATTTTTAATATTGAAATAAATATATTTAAGAAAATAAAATGAGAACAAAATAAAAATAAAATAATAATGGATCAGGGGTGCAAATATGAGACAGGGAGGAAATGTTAGAAAAAATACAATAGGCCCATAAGGTGGAGGCTCAGCGCTGCAAGAGGCAAAAAATATGAAAAAATGTGAGAAAATGCAAAAGGCAGCACGCTGAGGCTCGAACCCATGACCTCTAGCAATAACACGCGTTGTCTTACCACTGGGGTGGCTGTACATCTGTTTATATAAACAAAACCATAAATATATATATTAGAAACTGCTTTCTGAAGGCAACTTCATCTTCAACCTTGAGCCATGGCCGGACCACCTGTATCTTCCTCATTTCTCCACAAAAATGGAAAGTTCAAACATGAAAGTTGTGGTGTTTCTTCCCACGAACTCAACCATATAACTTATGTAAACTAAAAGTCAAAGATAAAATCTAATTTTACTGGCCCTAAATTGAAACCTAATTTTCTCATAAATTTCAAATCCAAAATTCTCTATACATAGTTAATATAAATGGAAACTATGAACATGGTTAGCTTTAGAGCAAGGATATCTACATTTTGTTTTCACAAATTAGGAGCAAATGATGCTTCTATGAAGAGATAGAAGTTTGAGATTTTACCTCTTGCAGTTGGAGTCGTGAATGGAGTTTGAGCAACTTTTGAGATGGCCTGAGGATCTGTTTAGCTTGCCTGGACCTCCTTGAGTGTATCCCAACCCTTACTTTGCCTTGAATGTCCCTGAATCTCTCTACTCAAATCAACTTGCAAGCTTGGTTTTTGAAAATGGTGTATAGTGAAGGAGGAGCTACAGTCTTGAAACAAGGGCCTGGATTGCTTTGGTATGATGTATAGAAGGTGTTTGAGTGATTATTTTTCAAAATGCACGAGTGGAAATAAAGATCATGAGTTTTGGTTCAAAACTGTATGTTAATGGTATTCTTGAACAGGTTTTTGGTTTTGGAATGTTTGAGGCAGTTTTAGGGCAATAGCATTCGTGTTTCAACTTGCAAATAGTGTGTCTACTTATAATCAAGAGGTTTTAAGACTTGTAACAACTCAGATTTGAAAAACTCACAAAGCTTGTAGGGGGGCTGAGACCTTTAAACATACTTGTTTTGATTGTGTGTAGTGTGTTTGTGCATAAAGAACAAATGCAAGGCTCAATGCAAGCTGACTTTGCATAAAGCTTGCTTTTCTAAAATGGCAATGTTGCCTTTCTTCCCAAAATGGAATTAACTTTGTACAATGCATTGAATGCCTAGATTAAAGCTTCCAACAGTTGTGAAAACATTAAATTATGGAGTGAAAGTCAAGTTAGAAGCCTGCAAAGTTGGATTTGTACAGTATGCTTGAGGATTGGATCCAATGTTCTTCACAAAATGGCTTGTAATCCAAGTGACAAAACACCAACTTCATCTCTTCGATTCTCCCTACTCAAGAATGATCTTAAAAATTTCTTGGACATTTTGGAAAGCTTGCAATGTGCTCTACAACACATATTTGAATTGCTTTTGAAGATTCCCCTTGGAACTATGTGAAAAATTTCCATTAAGTTAGGTCAAAAATCTGCCTAACTAGGGCAAAATTTCACTAAGTCATTTTTTAGTTCATGAGCATGTATTCACAAAATTATAACTTGAGATCCACGCATTTTTAGGAGAAATTGTGTAAAGAAAATTTGTATATTTGATGGAGATCTACAACTTTCATTTTGGAAGTTTCCTTTGAATCATCTTGCATCATGATGAAAACTTGGCTCAAAGTTGTAAAAAAATAAGAAATTTTCTATACTTAGAAAAATTTCTAAGTTAAGAAATTTCATCTTTTCAAAATAAAATATTGAATTCTTGATTTCTTGATGAAAAAGTTTCATATTTTGGCATGTTTTGATGAATTATGATCTTTGGCATTTGATTTTGACCAAAAAGTCAAAGTTTGACTTTTCAGTATACAGTTGACTTTTGATCAGTTGACTGAAAAATTCATCTATCAATCCAATGGACTTGTAGTGTTTTGAACCATGTCATTAGGTCAAAGTGATGCAATTGTACTCTTGAGATCATGCCTTAACCCAATTGATCATTTTCTAGGTCAAAAACCAGAAATTGCCCTTTCCCAGTCAAAACCCTAATTTTGACCATTTTGTCCCTTTTGATGATTTGATCAAATTTCTTGAGGAGTTGTGGTACAAACTTGATCAAATGCTACATATCAGTTTAAAATGTTAGTGTGGATCAAAAATTATGAAGTTTGACTGTAAATTGGCCATGGTTGCTTTTTCCCCAATACAACTGATTTTTAGGTCAACTGTTCAATTGACTGATCAAAAGTGTGATCCAAGGCTTGAAACTTGACATGAGTAATCTTGGGGGTCCATAATGGTCCATGAAAGTCATATGAAGCATTGATAGTTCAAAAATCCTTGTGCAAACTCAAACCCTAATTTTGGTCATCAGTGCCTAAGGAGGTGTCTTGAGCTGATCAAACCCTAGTGCAGTCCTGAGCACAAGGAGATCTTGTGAGAAAATTCTCGATAAGTGATAGGGAAAATTTTGGGGTACAACAGCTTCCCCTGTTCATTCTTCTTAAACCTGAAGATTTAGATTGGCGAGTTTTTCCATTCGTGACTCGAAGGTGGAAGATGATTGAACACTAGAGTGCCCAGAAATTTGCACTTGGTGATGTGAGAGTCGAGGGAATAGGCTTAAAGATGCCATTTAGAGAGGTGATAGAAAGTTGTTATAGATGGGCTTGTAGATGCCATCCAAAAGTGATTTTTGGTATTTTAATTTGTAAGCTGAAAGTTGAATCAGAATGGCATCCGTGTCTGGAGTGTATCTGAACTGTATCTGAAGACTAAATCTGAATGAGTATCAAAATGGCATCCGTGTTTGGAGTGTATCTGAATTGTAACAAAAGGTGATTTTGAATAAATATCAGAATGGCGTCCGTGTCTGGAGCGTATCTGAACTGTATCTGAAGGCTAGCTATGAATGAGTGTCAGAATGGCATATGTGTCTCGTGCGTATCTGAACTGTATCCGAAAGCTGAATTTGAATGAGTATCAGAATGGCATCCGTGTTTGGAGAATATTTGAACTGTATCTGAGAGTTGAGTCTGAATGAGTATCAGAATGGCGTCCGTGTCTGGAGCATATCTGAACTGTATCTGAGAGTTGAATCTGAATGAGTATCAGAATGGCGTCCGTGTCTGGAGCGTATCTGAATTGTATCTGAAAACTGAATATTATTAATGGTAGCTGTTAACTTTATCCTGAAAAGGGTAAAATGTTAACTAAAATGCAACGTTTATGTTATATGAAATGCATAGTATAATGCATTCGTGTTTTCAATATTTATGATATATGGATGCAATGTATGCGTATATGAGCTAGCTTGCTGCACTACTATTGGACTGGGGAAAATAAATCCTTGACTGTTGCTGAGAAGATGGAGTATAAGTCTTCATGTTGTGAAGTCCAAGTGTTGATGAATTTATGCTTAGAGAAATAAACTCTATTGTAAGGGAAATGTCGTATACTGCTTGTAAAATTCCATTGGGGAATCCGGAGAAATTTGACGACTTCTACTGGGGAGTGATAACTGGGAGTTTTGTTTCGCTGGGGATTAAACAACGTATTGTGGGGATTTCTTAGGTAATAGCCTAGAGGTATTTCCCTATCCATTCAACCCATCAGTGATTGCCTTTTTTTCATTTTGTTTATTTGTAAACAGTAATTATATTCGAATGCATATGTTCAACAATGAATCATTGGACATTTTTGTAGACAAAACACAAGCGTAAAGAAAAACAGATAGTTTTTGCACTTTCAAAGATATATCTTTGTATTGACTTTGAGTAAGTTTTTTTTGTACAAGGAGACAAATATTCTAGTAAGAGAATGTTGTCGTAAAAAGAAAATTTTGATACAAAGAAAAGATAGCTATGTGTAAAAATCCCACGGGGTTCCCATTCTGATATGGCCTTTGTATCTCTGAGCATTTTTTCTATTTGTTGCCTTGTCCGAAGCTGATTGAATTGATCAGAACCATTGAATTTGTTAGTTGAATCCAAAGGTTGTCCGTAAGGTGATTCAACGGGACATAGTCATACGCTTTACTTCCCTAACTTTTGCCTGGACCGCCCTTTCAGGTTTTCAGTCCATCGGGAAACCCTTTTTTTCCCAAGTAGCCCTTTCGGGTTTTCAACTTGCCAGGTGTACATATTTTTTTTTTTACCCCTAATTTTTTTCCCGAACCTTTTTGGTTCACCGGGATGCCCTTGTTTTGCCTAGGTATGTCAACCTAGCGGGTTTCTTATGTGTAGTATCTTTTGACTATATCCGCGTTTGCAGGATGCGGCAGGTCGTCACCATCCATGGTGGTCAAGATCATTGCCCCACCAGAGAAAATGTTTTTGATTACAAATGGTCCTTCGTAGGTAGGAGTCATTTGCCCCTAGGATCACCTTTTGGCAGTATGATGCGTTTGATCATTAGATCCCCAACTTGATACACTTGGCGTCTGACCTTTTTGTTGAAAGCCTTGATCATCCGTTTTTGATACATTTGGCCATGGCAAATGGTAGTAAGTCTCTTCTCATCAATCAAGTTCAGCTGATCAAGTCGAGTCTGGATTCAATCGTCTTCGTTCAGCCATGCATCCTTCATAATCCTCAGAGAGGGGATCTGGACCTCGATAGGCGAGACAGCTTCCATGCCGTAAACCAGAGTATAGGGTGTTACCCCGGTTGATGTGTGAGCCATGGTACGATACCCGTGAAGAGAGAATGGTAATATCTCATGCCAGTCTTTGTATGTGATCGTCATTTTCTGTATGATCTTTTTAATGTTTTTATTTGCAGCTTCGACAACACCATTAATCGTTGGTCGGTAAGGCGAAGATTTGTGATGCTGGATCTTGAATTGTTCGCACAAGGCGGTGATCATAGTGTTGTTGAGATTTGTATCATTGTCAGTGATGATCTTTTCCGGGATATCGTATCGGCAAATGAGATTTTGCTTGATGAAACGGGCAACAACATTCTTAGTAACGGAAGTGAAGGAAGCTGCCTCCACCCATTTTGTAAAATAGTCAATAGCCACTAAGATGAAGTGATGTCCATTGGAGGTTGTCGGCTTGATTTCCCAAATCATATCAATCCTCCACATAGCAAAGGGCCAAGGAGCCATCAAGACATTCAGAGGAACTGGAGGTACGTGCACCTTGTCGGCATAAATTTGACGCATATGGAAGGTCCGAGAGTGTTGATAGCAATTTACTTCCATTGTAGACCAGTAATAGCCTGCCCGTAGGATTTTCTTTGCCATCGTATGCCCACTAGAATGGGTGCCAAAAGTGCCTTCATGTAACTTCGCCATGATTCTTTTAGCTTCAACCTTATCTACGCACCAAAGTAACACAGATTCATGATTGCGTTTGTATAGCATGTCGTTACTAAGGAAGAACTTAGCAGAGAATTTTCTTAAGGACTTCTTATCATTGACTAAAGCTCCTTCTGGATATTCTCGAGCCTCAAGATACCTCTTGAATTCGTGAAACCAAGGTTGATCCACTACTCCTTCAGTATTAATCTCGTGACAGTGCGCTGGTTCCTCCATTCGCTCGATGGTGATCTGGGGAGCCTCGTTATCCCAATTAAGTTTAAACATAGATGACATTGTTTCTAGAGCATCTGCTAGCTGATTTTCTTCTCGCGGGAAATGCTCGAAGGTAATCTTCTCAAAATGTGGTAACAATGTCAAAACATGTTCTTTATAAGGGATAAGGTTAGGGTGTTTGGTGTCCCATTCCCCTCTGATCTGGCTGATAACCAAAGCTGAATCTCTGAATAGATCCAAGGATTTGATCCCCAAGTCTATGGTAGCTTTGAGACCGAAGATGCACGCTTCATATTCTGCCATGTTGTTTGTACAATTGAAGCAAAGTCTGGAAGTAAAGGGAGTGTGACACCCTTTCGGAGATATGAGTACATCACCAATACCATTGCTGAGTGCATTGGATGCTCCGTCAAAGAACAAGATCCATCGGGATCCTTGTTCAGGTCTGTCATATGGCCTGAATTCTTCACAGTTGTCTAATGTCATGATGTCCTCATCCGGAAATTCGAATTTCATGGATTGGTAGTATTCTACAGCTTGGTGAGTAAGGTGGTCAGCTAGTACACTTCCCTTTATAGCTTTCTGGGTAGTATATTGTATGTCATATTCTGTCAGGATCATCTGCCATCTCGCTATTCTCCCAGAAAGAGCAGGTTTCTCGAAGATGTATTTTATCGGATACATTTTAGATATCAACAAGGTAGTATGAGTCAACATATACTGTCTTAGCCGGCGAGCAGCCCATGCCAGAGCGTAGCAAGTTTTCTTGAGCAGTGAATATTTGGTTTCATAGTCGGTAAACTTTTTGCTCAGGTAGTAAATAGCATGCTCTTTTTGGCCAGACTCGTCATGCTGCCCCAATACACACCCCATTGAGTTTTCTAAAACAGTCAGATACATGATCAACGGTCTTCCCTCGTCTGGTGGAATCAACACAGGAGGCTCTTGTAAGTATTCTTTGATTTTGTCAAAAGTAATTTGGCATTCATCATTCCATTTGACTACTTGATCTTTCTTCAATAGTTTGAAGATTGGCTCACAAGTAGCTGTCAGGTGAGAAATGAATCTGGCAATATAGTTCAAACGTCTCAAGAATCCTCTGACTTCCTTTTCAGTGCGAGGAGCAGGCATCTCTTGTATGGCTTTAACTTTGGAAGGATCGACCTCGATACCTTTGTTGCTGACGATAAAGCCTAAGAGTTTACCATACCGTACCCTAAATGTGCATTTGTTTGGATTTAACCTCAGCTTGTACTTCTTCAGTATCTCAAACAGTTACTGTAAGTGGTCAAGATGCTCTTCTTCTGTTTGAGATCTGGAAATCATATCGACCATGTAGACTTCTATTTCGTGATGTATCATATCGTGAAATAGAGCTACCATGGCACGCTGATAGGTTGCCCCAGCGTTCTTTAGTCTGAATGGCATTACCTTGTGGCATAATATGCCCCATTGTGTGACAAATGTTGTTTCCTCCATGTCCTCAGGCGCCATTTTGATTTGGTTGCAACCTGAGAATCTGTCTATGAAGGAAAACACTTTGTTTTGTACCGTATTGTCGACTAGGATATCAATGTGGGGGAGTGGAAAATCATCCTTAGGGCTTGCCCTATTCAAATCTCTATAGTCCACACACATTAGCACCTTGTCCTCCTTTTTGGGCACTGGAATAACATTGGCAACCCATTGAGGATAGGAGGTGACGGCCAAGAATCCAGCATTGAATTGCTTCATGACCTCTGCTTTAATCTTCTCTTACATATCAGGTCTCATTCGGCGAACCTTTTGCTTTACTGGCGGGCAATCTTCTCTTGTAGGCAAACGATGTACCACAATATCTACATCAAGCCCTGGCATGTCTTCATATGACCAGGCAAAGACTTCAACATAATCGTGTAATAACTGAATCAGACGCTCCTTGATGTTGGGTTCCAGATTGGCACCCACCTTGACCTCTTTTTTATCTTCTTCGGTACCTAGGTTGATTGTATCCACGGGTTCCTCGTGAGGCTGAATGGTTCTCTCTTCTTATTGTAGTAGTCTGGAAAGTTCCCCCGGTACTTCATAATCTTCCTCACCATCTATTAATAGAGGCATCAAAATACATGAATAACCAAGTGATGCAATGGTAGGAGCGTGAGTGTGAATGCATAAGGTTTCGGGTTCGAAATCCCCTGGGACGCTTTTCTTTCTTTTTCTGTTTAAACGTTTTTTTCTTCTTTCCTTTGTTTTTATTTTTTCTATTGAAAAATAAAATAAAAAGACTTGTTGGGCCTTAGCCCCTTAGCCCAATCCGAATCACCTATTCCATCCCTCTCATTTCTACTTCAGACCCCCATTTTACTTTGTTTTAATATTTTTTCTTAATCTTTAGTTTAGATTTTAAAAAAATTCAATTAAATAAAATATAGTTTTTTAAATTAGTTAATTTTCTTAATTAGTTTAGTTTAGGACTTTGTGAATAATCTTATTAATTAAATTTTTTATTTTTAATTTGTGTTGTTTAAATTCTTCATGATAAAAAATACAAAAAAACATATACATATGACTTAATTTCTGCTAGTCAATTATTTTATTTTCTAGAATAGGTTTTATTTTCTCTTTCAAAACTTTTCACAAACAAAAATATCAAGAATTTTTTTATGTATACTTTGTTAATTAATTTTTATTTCATAGATTTGTTGTAGTTTCAATTAATTGCTCGATTCAATTTGGTTGTATTGATTGCCTATTTTGGACTTTTAATCGCATTGATCTATCCCCATTTGTGAATTTGTACCCCCGCTCCCGAAAGCTCTGTAATAGTGTAGAATTATAATTTCCGCAATTTATTGTTTTTTCCTTATACTGTATAGTATTAGGCGTGTATGGCAAGACATAAAATCAATCGCTAGATAACCTAATTTCAAAGACAAAATAACTTGAATCAAACACACTTTTCACACGAGCGCCTCTAGGGTAATCTCGCTTGTTGCCTCGGAAATACAGTCATGTCCCTCGAATATGGGACGCGTTAGCAAAGACCCTTTGATAAAAAAGATCGTAGTCCCTCGATGTGTTAGAACAAAGTTTGAATCTACTACCCTAAGTTAAAGTTTTGATGATAACAAAATGCAAGATTAAATAAATTGTATAATTCATATGAGATATATATGCTACCTAAAAATTATATTGTGCATTTGCAGAAACTCTGATGAATATCAGCATAAGAATGTCAACATCAGCATCAGAATATGAAATATCAAATGCCAGCGTCAGAAGATGAAATATCATATGCCAGCATCAGAAAATCAAAGCATGTTGTGATCGGTGGATCTGGAACTGACTGTTTAACGCTGGTTCGCGAAATGTCGCGGTAAGCAAGAGTCGCCACCGTCTTTTATTTTCTCCAAATGGAAAGGACAAAAGCACAGAAAAATTCCTTATAAGAGATTGCTCTCGGTTCGGGAGGTAGGTTATAGAAAGGGAAGGTGTTAGCACCCTTTCTATCCATGGTTATCCATGGGCTCTTAGATACTTGCTCAATGTGTTTTCAAAATTGTTTGTTTGCTTTTCAATGTGGGTTTTAAAAAGTTTCTTTGAAAAATTTCAGTTCGACTCATACGTCAGAGTGTTTGAAAAGTTTGCTTTGAAAGCTTTTGAAAATGTGTTGGTGTGAAAAGATGTTTTGATTTGTTTTTGAAATTAGAGCAAGTATCCTTGAGAACCTACCTACCCTAAGGAATTCGTCTGTGTAGATGTCCTTAAAAGTAGTGCCATCCCACCATTGAGAGGTAGGTAGCACCACCGTTGGAGGTGTTCGGGTCAATTCGAAGGTTCGGGACATGGTGATCACCAGAGCAATGGGAAGACACCTTAGAAGCTACCCTCATGCCAGGTTCCCGGATCATGAGGACTTACTAAGACATCCTCTACTCGACGATCACCTTTCGAGGTAAGGCAACAGTGAGGCGTACCCTAGGGGTGGTGTGTGATTTGTGTGTCAGATTCGCTTATTTTTGTCTTGTTCATGTCAAAGTGATCTATGCGTTTGATTTTAATTAGACATTCATTCTTGCATGCTTGGTTAACAGTTATAAAGTTGCGAAAAATAAATCTAAGATTATTACAAAGGCGCGGGTCCACATCGCCAAAATTAAACCGGACCCGATTTAGCGGAAAAATAAATAATGCGAAGAAATAAAGTGCGAAAAGTAAATTACAATGCTTTGGGGCAATTACATAATTATAATAAGCGATAATAAAATAAATGCGCGAAATAAGGGAATTGGAACAAAACTAGGGCGTTGAACCCTTTTGCGAATAATTAAAAGCTAATGAGAATTGAAGATAAAATAAAAAAAAGGAATTAAATGTTTTTGATATTTTGTATTTTTTAAGATTTTTATAAAAAAGGGAAATTAATTAAAACTAAATTAAGAAGCAAACCCTAATTCTAATATTTTTTATTTATTAAGAAAGAATTAAAATAAGATCTAAATTAAACCTAATTTATTTATGTATAATTTAAATAAGAAAATAAATAAATAAATAAATGTAATTATTATTCTAAAAAAAGGAAAAATATTAAAAGGAATAAAAGATAGCAATTAACCTAATTCTACATGTTTGGATTTTTATTAAAAAAAGAAATTAATATTAAAACCTAATTAAACTAAGTAATCTACATTTTAATTTATTTATGAAAATAATTAGTATATAAATAGTTATGTTTTTGTGTATTTTCTGATTTTTGTAATGTTTTTAGATTTTTGTAAAAAATAAATTAATTAAAGCAATAAAAATAATATAATACAATAATTAAAACAATAAAAAAAAGAAGAGAAAATCAAACCAGGGTGGGGTGTTGCCCCAAGTAAGGAGGTTCAAATTTAATAGGCCTGGCCCAATTGAATTCTGAGTTCATTGACTTCTTTGGATCTCGTATGGCACGTTGACCAGCGCCTATGGTGTTCCTTGAATCCATGCGTTTGATTTGCAAGCAGCTGGACGCGTGGCTCATGATTGCTGAATGTGCATGGTGAACCTTAACGTTAAGCCTGCATGTGAATTAGTTTTGAAAAATAATATGGCAAACGTACAGACCTGGGACTTGAACCCAGGTCTTGGAAGTCACATGCCTTAGTCCTTGCCAGCTGAGCTATTCGCTTTCAATTAACGTATAATAATACATAAATAATATAATAAGAAAACGCTAATGCTTTTAGAATTCCGCGCGAAATTCAAATAGACCTGTCACTAATGGACACGTCTTCGTCTCTTTCTTCTTCCCTGTAAAACAAACTAATGGGCCACGGTTTTTGCAGCGTGGCTTTAGGCAAGCAAAGAGAAAATAGCGATTAGAGATATGGCAAATATAAATTGGGCGCGATTATAGTTTCTTGCTCGTTGGAGCACGCTGAGTATGGTCATCCCAGTCTCGAGGCTTAATTTTACTCCATGCCAAAAGCCCTAAAATTACATCTTGTAACCCTAGAAATCTGTCAATGGTGAATTCGCGTATGTTGCTCAAAAATGGAATTAAACATATTGGTTAGCACATAAACATCATGGCAAACAATAATCTACAAAGAAAAATGCAAGAGGATGCTTAAATCAAGCTATGCAATTTCAAAATTTTCTTGGTTCAGTGGGACTCGTGGATACCAATTCTTTGCGCTTTTGCTGTTGTTAATGATTGGAAAAGGTTCTGAATGGTCCAAGGAAGCTATTGAGACACGAATGGAGCTTTGAATCGCCCTGTAACCTAGATTTCAGAATTCCACTTTTTGAGAAATTTTGCAAGTTTGTAATGCTTGTTCATGCGCAGCTTTTTCAGTCTTGGATGATTAGGGTTCTCTTCTGATCATATATGGAGCATGTTAGGTCAAGAAAATTGAAGAAAATCCATTGCTTTAATGATTTTTGAAGATTTGATTTCACAAGATCTTTTCCAATCTTTTTCTCATAGTTTTTGTATCAATCATGCTCAATTCTTATCACAACTTGCCCTAATCAGTTAAGCACGAAATATTGAGGTTATAATGTGTATAAAAAGATTTGTCTTGCTTAAGATTATATTTTTCATGAATTAAAATCATTTAAATGAATATAAATTAATATTAATTCAAATAAATAATTAAAAAATATGAGAATACTTCCCTTTGGGCCTAGTGGTCGTGCATAGGCTTGGCATGAAGAAATTTGGAAGATAATTGGGCCCATTTGCATTTTTAGGCCTTTTGCATCAATGTTGACTTTCAAAAATTTCCAAAAATTTCCCAACTTCCACAAGGCATAACTTGGTCAATTTTTAAGCTTTTCACATGTTCTTGGACATTTTGGAAAGGTCTTTGAGTCCTTTAACCAATGCCTTTGGTCCCATGTCATTTTGATTTACCAATCTCAAGTTATGGCCTTTGACTTAAAGTCACTTTTTGTTGACTTTTGAAAATGACCTATAATGTTGAAATTGATAACTTTTTGTGAGAGCATTTCTTGGACTTGGAACATGAAGATGAATTGTAGGAAATGTCTTTCTCTTCAAAATGAGCTTTGGATGGAATTTTTCTGATAATCCATGTGAAAGTTATGCCCTGGTCAATTTCAGTTGACTTTTCCAGCTGTCCAAATATAGCAACTTTTGCATTTTTGATGATTTCTGAGCCAAATTTTGAGAATCATGATCAAGCATTGATCAAATGATGTTTGTGGCTTTAAAATGATATATTGACCAAAAATTTGAACTTTTGACTGCCAAATGACCATTTTGCCCCTACAGTTGACTGTAGTGCAATCTAGGGTTTTGACTGTGCAATTTTGAGCTGAATGCCTTGAAACTTGACATGAGGATGCTTGACCATCTTTTTAAGCATGTGAGACTTGATTGGGCCTTTGAAAAGTTCCTTTGCTTGACCAGAACTCAAACCCTAGTTTTGACTGTCTAGGAGACAGTTGAGCTGCACAACCCTTGGAGCATTTTGTGACCTTGACTTTGACAATTCTTGATGAATATGGGAGGGCAAATTTTGGGGTACAACAGTTGCCCCTGTTCAATCTTCTTAGACCTGAGGATGCAGATTGGCTGACGTGCCTTTCGTAATCCGAGGGTAGAAGGTGATTGAACACTAGAGTGCCCAGAAATTTGCGCTCACATAGTAACAGTGATGATGGAATGGGCTTATAGATGCCATTTAGAGATTGCTTAGATAGGATGATGGGCTTATAGATGCCATCTGGACGTTGATTGCATAGGAGATTCCTTAGCAAGAACCTACATACCTGCAAAACAGAAAAATGAGTACCTGACACGTCGCAGGAGCTGATTTTAGATGCTTGGTATAGATGTGTCCTGACTGGTTGCAGGAGCTGAGTTTGGAGCTTCAAACGCTGATGAATGAACCAGGGATGGTTACTGCCTTAACCTGAATGATAAGTGAACCTGAATGATCTCAACAACGCTCGTTGAGAAAATCTTGGTGAGAATTACCATCTTCGTAGTGTCAGGAAGAGAGCCAAAGGACATTACAATCTCAAAGGGAGCTACCTCACTCGCGTTGGAGAGGGAACTATAGGAAATTATAATCTGAAAGGAGATATCACCTCACGCTCATGCCGGAGAGGGGAACATCTGAAAAAGGGATTACTATCTCACACGCCGTTGGAGAGGGGACCATAAGAGACTATCACCTCACGCTCATGCCGGAGAGGAGAACATCTTGAAAAAGGAATTACCACCTCACGCTCACCGTCGGAGAGGGGACCACAAAAGAATATCACCTCACGCTCATCGTCGGAGAGGAGAACATCTTGAAAAAGGAATTACCACCTCACGCTCACCGTCGGAGAGGGGACCACAAAAGAATATCACCTCACGCTCATCGTCGGAGAGGAGAACATCTTGAAAAAGGAATTACCACCTCACGCTCACCGTCGGAGAGGGGACCACAAAAGAATATCACCTCACGCTCATCGTCGGAGAGGAGAACATCTTGAAAAAGGAATTACCACCTCACACGCCGTTGGAGAGGGGACCACAAAAGAATATCACCTCACGCTCATCGTCGGAGAGGAGAACATCTTGAAAAAGGAATTACCACCTCACACGCCGTTGGAGAGGGGACCACAAAAGAATATCACCTCACGCTCATCGTCGGAGAGGAGAACATCTTGAAAAAGGAATTACCACCTCACACGCCGTTGGAGAGGGGACCACAAAAGAATATCACCTCACGCTCATCGTCGGAGAGGAGAACATCTTGAAAAAGGAATTACCACCTCACGCTCACCGTCGGAGAGGGGACCATAAGAGAATATCACCTCACGCTCATCGTCGGAGAGGGGAACATCTGAAGAAGGAATCACCACCTCACACGCCGTTGGAGAGGGGACCATAACTTCTACTGAGTCTTTATCAGAAAAATCTGTTTGGAGTCGATTTAACTGGACTAGAGACATCCTTGAAATATGTTTGGGGATTTCAACTGCACCCTTTCTGAAAGGTAGAGGTCAGTTATATGCGATGCATGATATGGATCAAGCAATGATGTTATCAATACGAATGAGACTTGTATGATGCAATACGTTATGCATGCTACAATGATGTATGTGACGTTTTATGAATGTATGTTTTCGTCGTAGGAAAATGAATCCTTGACGGGTGCCGGGAAGTCATATCCTGGGCTGATGTTGAGGAAGAGATTTTGCTTCCGCTGTGGATGATTGTTGCAAGAATACCGGTAGGAGAAGATAAATCCGTTGAGGAATAAACTTGGCAAATGAAATAATTCTGCGGGAGAAAAGATACTTTAGCGATCATGCTGGGGAGTGCTACTCTGTGGGGATAGCGATGCTTTGCTGCGTTGATGAAGATAACTCCGCTGGGGATACCGTTGATGAGTTATACTGAGGATATCCTTGTTGTGCTGGAAGTGTTGATAGACTTCGCTGGGGTAGGAAGATACTTTGCCGAGGACGCTCTTTCCGTGGCTTTTGGCTGAGGATAACCCAGTTATATCCTGTTACGGAAATAACTCTTTAAATCAAGCCGGGACGACGCGTTCGTGCTCTGAGAGGGATAAGCTTCCAGAATCTACTGGGGATAAGCTTGCTGCTTGGGGAGATATGAGTTCCAACTTTGCTGGTGAAGCTGGATTGGACTCTTCTGGGGGAGGTTTGAATTGCGGGGGAGTGATTCCTTTGGATGTTGAGATACCGCCGGAGAACAATCTTTAGGCCAAGACTGCCGGGGATACTTGTTAAGAATGCGTGCTGCTGGGGAAGTTTTGAGATCTATGGGAGGATACTCAATTTCCTCGGGACTTGATAATTTTGCTTGGAGAGAGATGTACCGCTTTACTGAACTACTCTCTGGGGAATTAAGATACACTTGGCCGTATTCTTAGCTGAACCTACCTTGGTACCTTGGAGGATAGAACAATTAGACTGCTCAGACAACTCTTTTATTGCCCCTGTTTCTAGTGTCACCTGCAACGAATTCCTTTGTTTCGTATGCAAATATTTATGAGTTAGCAAATTATTGTCAATGCATACATCACAAATTGAACCTTGGACGTTCTTCGCAAAACAAAACAGAAAAAAGAAAAACACTTGGGCACGTTTAACTGGAAATATATTTTTATTGATTTTTGAATGGCCTGAAAATAGGCGTTTTGTATACACGAGGCTGACGTCCTAGTAAGAGGTACGTCGCCGATCAAAAGAGTTTATACAAGTTTTGTACAAATGAAAATAAAACAGCTGTGTGAAAGATGAATGATCCACTGGGTTTCAACTCTGCTATTGCCATTATAACCCCGAGCGTCTCATCACTTGATGACCTTGGTTGAAGGTGAAGCTGACTGATCGATGCCGTTTTGAACTTGATGCCGATACCGGATTCTGGATGCACAGTGACCAATGAGACATAGTTTTACGCTTTATCCCTAATTTTTGCCTGGACCGCCCTTTCGGGTTTTCAGTCCACCGGGATACCCATTTTTGCCCAAGCCGCCCTTTCAGGTTTTCGACTTGCCGGGTGTACAGATTTTTTCATTTTCATCCCTACATTTTGCCCGAACCCTTTTGGTTCGACGGGAAGCCCTAATTTTTGCCTAGGCATGTCAGCCTAGCGGGTCTTTTTTCATGCGTAGTATTTTTTAACTATGTCTGCATTGGCGGGGTGAGGAAGGTCGTCACCATCCATGTTGGTTAATATCATTGCTCCTCCTGAGAACACATGCTTAACCACAAATGGCCCTTCGTACGTAGGGGTCCATTTGCCCCTTGGATCACTTTGAGGAAGGATGATTCTCTTGATAACCAGGTCCCCGACTTGATATTCCTGCGGCCTGACTTTCTTATTAAATGCCCTGATCATCCGTTTCTGATACGTCTGACCATGACAGATAGCAGCAAGTCTTTTTTCGTCGATGAGATTGAGTTGGTCAAGTCGTGTCTGGATCCAATCATCTTCGTTCAGGTTTGCATCCTTCATTATCCGGAGAGAGGGAATTTGCACTTCGATCGGCAAGACTGCCTCCATACCATAAACCAGAGAGAAAGGAGTTGCCCCGGTTGACGTCCTTGCTGAGGTACGGTACCCATGCAGAGCGAACGGTAACATCTCGTGCCAATCTTTGTACGTTACTGTCATCTTTTGCACGATCTTCTTGATGTTCTTGTTAGCTGCTTCTACAGCCCCATTCATCTTCGGTCTGTAAGGAGAAGAATTGTGGTGCTGTATCTTGAACTGTTCGCAGAGCTCAGCAATCATCTTATTGTTCAGATTGGTACCGTTGTCTGTAATTATCCGCTCAGGGACGCCGTATCGACAGATCAGGTTGTGTCGAATAAACCGTGCCACCACAGTCTTGGTTACTGTAGCATAGGATGCTGCTTCAACCCACTTCGTAAAATAGTCAATCGCCACTAGGATGAAGCGATGTCCATTGGATGCCGTAGGTCTTATCTCGCCGATCATGTCTATGCCCCACATTGCAAACGGCCAAGGCGCAGTCAGAACGTTCAGGGGAACCGGAGGAACATGCACCTTATCTGCATAGATCTGGCACTTGTGGCATGTCCTAGAATGTTGGTAGCAATCAGCTTCCATGGTGGACCAGTAATATCCTGCCCGTAGGATCTTTTTAGCCATAGTATGTCCACTGGAATGCGTACCAAAGGTCCCTTCATGTAACCCTTCCATGATTCTTTCCGCTTCAGTCTTGTCCACACAACGCAGTAAGGTAGAATCATGGTTTCGCTTGTACAAGATGCCGTTGCTTAGGAAGAACTTTGCTGCGAACCTCCTCAGGAATTTCTTATCATTGATAGAGGCACCTTCAGGGTATTCCTGAGCTTCCAGATATCTCTTCACTTCGTGGTACCAAGGCTTCTCAGTTACCAATTCAGTTTCGAGATCACAACAGTATGCCGGTTCGTCCAGTTTCCAGATGATGATCCGGGGAGCCTCATTATCCCATTTGACCTTGAACATTGAAGACATTGTAGCTAACGCGTCCGCTAACTGATTCTCTTCTCTTGGAAAGTGCTCAAAGGTTATCTCTGTGAAGTGGGGAATCAGGGTCAACACACATTCTCTGTAAGGAATCAGGTTTGGATGTTTCGTATCCCACTCTCCTTTGATCTGATTGATCACAAGAGCGGAATCTCCGAAAACACTGAGGAACTTGATCCTTAAGTCGATCGCAGCTTGAAGACCCATGATACACGCCTCATACTCTGCCATGTTGTTGGTACAGTTGAAACACAGCCGGGCAGTGAGTGGAGTATGAGTACCTTGAGGGGATATGATGATGGCGCCGATACCATTTCCCAAAGCATTGGAAGCTCCGTCAAAGTGCATAGACCATCGGGATCCTGGTTCAGGTCCTTCATCCGGTCCAGGCACTTCACAATCAGTCACAATCATGATGCTTTCATCCGGAAACTCGAAGTTCATTGATTGGTAGTCATCTACAGCTTGATGAGCTAAGTGGTCTGCCAGTACACTTCCCTTGATGGCTTTCTGGGTTGTATACTGAATGTCGTATTCCGTCAAGATCATCTGCCATCTTGCAATTCTCCCAGACAGAGCAGGCTTTTCGAATATGTACTTTATCGGATCCATCTTTGAGATCAACAAGGTAGTGTGAGTCAGCATATACTGTCTCAGCCGGCGAGCAGCCCATACCAAAGCGCAGCAAGTTTTCTCAAGCAGTGAGTATCGGGTCTCACAGTCGGTAAACTTTTTGCTAAGGTAATAAATGGCATGCTCTTTTCGGCCAGACTCGTCATGCTGCCCCAGCACACACCCCATTGAGTTGTCTAGCACTGTTAGATATAGGATCAGAGGTCTCCCTTCAACCGGTGGCATAAGGATGGGTGGTTCTTGGAGATACTCTTTGATTTTGTCGAAAGCAGCCTGACATTCATCGTTCCAACGTACTACCTGATCTTTCTTCAGCAGCTTGAAGATTGGCTCACAGGTAGCAGTCAAATGAGATATGAATCGAGCGATGTAATTCAGGCGCCCTAAAAAGCCTCTGACCTCCTTCTCTGTTTTAGGAGCTGGCATCTCTTGAATAGCTTTGACCTTAGCAGGGTCCACTTGAATACCTTTATCACTGACCACGAAGCCTAGCAACTTCCCAGATCTTACCCCGAAGGTGCACTTGTTCGGGTTCAATCTTAGCTTGTACAGTTTCAACCGGTCAAATAACTTCTGCAGGTGATCTAGATGCTCTTCCTCAGTCTGGGACCTAGCGATCATGTCGTCCACATACACTTCGATCTCATGATGGATCATATCATGAAATAAGGCAACCATGGCACGTTGGTAGGTTGCCCCAGCATTCTTCAACCCGAATGGCATGACCTTGTAACAGAAGGTGCCCCACTGAGTAACAAATGTAGTCTTCTCCATGTCTTCAGGTGCCATCTTGATCTGATTGTAGCCTGAAAAACCATCCATGAAAGAGAATACTTTGTGTTGAGCTGTATTATCAACAAGGATATCAATATGAGGTAAGGGGAAGTCATCCTTGGGGCTGGCCCTGTTCAGATCCCTGTAATCAACACACATTCTGACCTTGCCGTCCTTTTTAGGTACCGGCACCACGTTAGCAACCCACTGAGGGTAAGAAGTCACTGCAAGGAACCCGGCATCAAACTGTTTCATCACCTCGGCTTTAATCTTCTCTGACATCTCTGGACGCATCCGACGAACCTTTTGTTTAACTGGAGGGCAGTCTTCTCTAGTCGGCAAATGATGGACAACAATATCGGTATCCAACCCTGGCATGTCTTCGTAGGACCAGGCAAAGATCTCCATATAGTCATGCAGCATCTTGGTTAACCGTTGCTTCACGCTGAGCTCTAGGTTAGCACCAATCTTTACCTCTTTTCTGTCTGCCTCAGTACCCAGGTTTATAGCTTCCACTGGCTCTTCATGGGGTTGAATTGCCCTCTCTTCCTGAAGCAACAGTCTTGCAAGCTCGCCAGGTACTTCGCAATCATCTTCACCTTCGTCTTCGGCTAAGTTGATCGGATTTTCGAAGTCATAATTGGCATTAGCAGAGCTGTTATCAGTGAGATCCAGAGTGGATTGGAACCTGTATGAGTGAGTGTGTGTGTAAATACAGCTGTTTTTGAAAATTATGTAAAGGAAATGAAAGATAAAAAAGGAACACAATATTTGCAATGCGAAAATAGTCCAAGATTTTCATTTATGATGTATAAAATGACAGTTCATATGCCCTCACAAATAGAACCACGGTGCCTCGGGTAAGACATCGGGCCATAGAGTTTATCATAGTTTATTACAAAATGAAACAAAGAAATTTATTACTTAGTAACCAAAGAAACATGGAGGTTGTCCTTTGCGCTCCAATTGTTGGGTCCACCATCAGTTGCCGGGTAAATCCAGCTATCGAACTCAGCTTCATCCACTTCCTCTTCATCACCAATAGCATTAACTCCATGAGCAGGCAGGGGAGCTGTCACCACATTAGGCTTGTCAGATGCTTCAAACTGTACCTCCTTAGCATCAATGAGGTCCTGCAGCTTGTTCCTTAGTGCCCAACAGTCATCAGTGGCATGCCCCGGGCTATCTGAATGGTAAGCACAACGGGCATTCGGGTTGTACTTAGGAGAGGTAGTGTTAGGGAACTTTGGTGCCTCCTTGACAGATACCAAATTGGTTGCGAGCAGCTGTGGCAGAATCTGCGATAGGGTCATGCTTAACCGGGTAAACTCTCTCCGGGGTCTATCAACCCTTTGAGGATTGTTTGGCCGGGGAGCGGCAGCAGGTTTAGCGATCATTACCGCACTGACAGATTGGCGGCGATCAGGTCTTTCTGATTTTCTGGAGCCATACACAGCACTAGACTCCTTTTTAAACGGTTTCTTGTCCGACCCAGATGATGATGCAGCCTTTGCAATCTTTCCAGACTTCAACCCAGCTTCAATTCTCTCTCCAGTTAAGATCAAATCAGTGAAACCAGCAGAAGAATTCCCAATGAGATGATTAAAGAACGGCCCAGATAGGGTCCCCAAGAACATGTCCACTAACTCTCGATCAGTCAAAGGTGGCTGCACCCTGCCAGCCAGATCTCTCCACTTCTGCGCGTACTCTTTAAAACCTTCGCTTACGCCCAACGACATACCCTGGAGTTGGGTACGCGTGGGGGCAAGGTCGGCATTATACTGATACTGCTTGTAGAAAGCAGTAGCCAGCTCCTCCCAGTTACGAACTTTGGTCCCATCCAGCTGATAGAACCATTCGAGATGAGTCCCTGAAAGACTCTCCTGGAAGAAGTGGATCCATAGATTCTTGTCCGCAGAGTACGGCTGAATCTTTCGAACATAGGACCTCAAATGCAGCTTGGGACAGGATGCCCCGTCATACTTGGAGAAGGTGGGAGCTTTGAATTTATGTGGGATAACCACACCAGTCGACAAACCCAGATCTCCGAAATCCAGCCCAGGTGTCTGTTGCACCTCCATAGCCTTTAACCTGTCTTCCAGTTGTTTGTACTTGTTGTCTTCAGGAGGATATTGTTCCTCATCAAAATCTGTCTCGTTGTCGGAGACCACCGGACTAGGAACCCTTGCTTCTGCCTGAGAAGGACTTTTGCCAACAGAAGAAACAACCTCTTCTTGGTGCAGAGTATTACCCAACCTTCGGCCCGAGTTGAATAGAACAGTTCTTCTTTTCTTCTTCTTCTCCTTCTTCAAGAGCATAGTCTTCAGTTCCTCTTGGCCTTTAGCTAGACCCAGGATTAGCTCTTGAAACTGCGCATTCTGCGCCTGGAGAGCCTTGATTGAAGTCTCAGTTGATTCAGATCCGGAATTCATGATGCTGAAATAAACAGCGAAGAACTGTAAGCAACCTGAAAAAAAGGGAAAACCTGCTATGCACATGATGTATGAAATGCGTATGAATTATGTTTTCAAAGACAATCGGGAATCAACTTTGTTAAACAAAAAAGGAACACACTTCATTAGATTCAACTTTGTAACTGAAATTATTCAACAAGTTGCCCTTAGGCGTTTACATGAAATGAAACAACTGGAAAGGGAATAAAGACTGTAAAGGCACATTCAGAATTCCTCATTGGTCCCATGGTCTCCTCTTCTCAGTACGGAGGTAGGCATTCAGGGCTCTCTCATTCTCCAACTGCTTTGTCAGCTTCTGGATCTTTGATTCCTGCTCGTTGAACTTTTCCCGGTAAGAATCCCGTTCTTCTTGCAGTTGCGACCAAGATCTCTTCAATGTCTCATAATCAGTAGGTATCTGAGGAGGAAGGACAGTTGGAGGAACACCATCTTTATCAGGACACTCAAGAATGACGGGTCTGACAGCTTCGTACGGCATACCTAACTTCTGGGCACGGATGCGGACCCATTTGTAGTAGGCTTCCATAGGTAGAGAAGTCTTTGGCCCTAGCTCTTGTGGGTCAGCTTTATGAACCTTCTCCCAAGCCTTGATGAACCTACGACGTAGCTCGTCACTATCCACCTGAAACTCGAAACTGATGTGAGGTACCAACATTTCATGGGGACCTGTTCTTCTTGCTCTTCCAAACTGACGGAGTGCTAGACATGGATTGTACGAGATCCCTCCTTGAGTACCAATCAGAGGAACATTAGGATACTCCCCGCATCGATCAATAATAGCTATCTCATCCAAACCTCTGCAAGTCCAAATGATGTCTTTATCGGTGAGAGACATTAACCTGTGAGCCCAACCTCTTCCTTCTTGGTTCTTCAGTACGGACTTAGGGAGGTGCGAAATAAACCACCTCACCAACAAAGGGATACAACACCATAGGGTTCCTCGTCTTCGGGTAGTACGGGCATGAAGTTGTTGCAAGATGTCACCCAAGAGAGTGGGCACAGGATTCTGAGACATAAAGATCCTAATGGAAGTGACATTGATGAAGTTGTCAGGATTAGGAAACAGGACTAACCCATAGATTAGGAGAGCCAAGATGTCTTCATATGCCCTAAAGTCCAAGTCATTCCAGAAGCTGTTAGCTTTACCAATCAGAAACTTGGCCAAGAAACCCTTAACTCCGCTTCTAGTTACCCAGTTGTCTGTTACCTCTTGATGGGTCAAAGGAAGAGCTGCAGCAATGTCCTCCAGCCTGAGGGTCTTTTCCCAACCAGTAAAGGGAGTCTGATCCAAGATAGGGATACCAAGCAGATTAGAGAACTCTTCCAGGGTAGGGACCAGCTGGAAGTCTTGAAAGGTAAAGCACTGGTACTGAGGGTCATAGAACTGGGTCAGAACACTCATCAACTGTTGATCCCGCTTTGCAGTGACTAAACTGAGAAGAGAACCATGCCTCTGAATGAAGGAAGTGGTGTTTGGAATTCTGCTAACCAACTCATCAATCAACTCAGGTGAACGAACAAAGTTGAACCGGATAGTATTCCTTCGTACAGGCATCATAATGTCCTACAAAACAGAGCAAAGATGAAACCCTCTTGTCTTTGAAATGGTCAGTTCTTATGCAGGATGCATGCAATGCTCATGATGCTATGATGTTATGATAAAGCACACCACATACAGATACAAAGGCAAACATAGTAAGGCACACAAGGCACACAAGACAAGCCCTTAAGGTTTAAGGCCAGCATGAGGTCTAGGTACTACCCTCTTTCAGTTTGTTGGTTCATACCTGTCCTAATCAAAAGTAACCGGGTTCTTAGAGGATCCCAATATCATTGACTACCCTCAATCGGTCATAACTCCAGCATCGCAATCTTTTCTTGCGGCCAGAACCATCACGAGAGTTTAGCCTCAATGGGCGTAGCATACTGCTACTGTTCTAAAGGCCAAGTTGTGTCAATTAAGGTTCTAAGGTTGTTGGTGCTTAACGACTCCTTAGAAGACCCATATTCTCCTCGTCGCGACACAAGGGATATCGGTACAGACTAAGGTGTCACACCAACGTAGCCACTGCTTCACCTGTGTCGGTCTACGCCGGACAGGTCCCTCACAGCTTATGCTACCTAAACAGGGTTTCCCCAGATCCGGGTTAGGATCTATGTATCTCCGATGCAACCCACAATAGTAAATCAAGCAAAACAATACAAGTGAAAACATAGTTATGACCTAGCCCTAAGGTACACCTCACTTTAAAAGGGTCCCCAGCAGAGTCGCCAGTTCTGTGATCGGTGGATCTGGAACTGACTGTTTAACGCTGGTTCGCGAAATGTCGCGGTAAGCAAGAGTCGCCACCGTCTTTTATTTTCTCCAAATGGAAAGGACAAAAGCACAGAAAAATTCCTTATAAGAGATTGCTCTCGGTTCGGGAGGTAGGTTATAGAAAGGGAAGGTGTTAGCACCCTTTCTATCCATGGTTATCCATGGGCTCTTAGATACTTGCTCAATGTGTTTTCAAAATTGTTTGTTTGCTTTTCAATGTGGGTTTTAAAAAGTTTCTTTGAAAAATTTCAGTTCGACTCATACGTCAGAGTGTTTGAAAAGTTTGCTTTGAAAGCTTTTGAAAATGTGTTGGTGTGAAAAGATGTTTTGATTTGTTTTTGAAATTAGAGCAAGTATCCTTGAGAACCTACCTACCCTAAGGAATTCGTCTGTGTAGATGTCCTTAAAAGTAGTGCCATCCCACCATTGAGAGGTAGGTAGCACCACCGTTGGAGGTGTTCGGGTCAATTCGAAGGTTCGGGACATGGTGATCACCAGAGCAATGGGAAGACACCTTAGAAGCTACCCTCATGCCAGGTTCCCGGATCATGAGGACTTACTAAGACATCCTCTACTCGACGATCACCTTTCGAGGTAAGGCAACAGTGAGGCGTACCCTAGGGGTGGTGTGTGATTTGTGTGTCAGATTCGCTTATTTTTGTCTTGTTCATGTCAAAGTGATCTATGCGTTTGATTTTAATTAGACATTCATTCTTGCATGCTTGGTTAACAGTTATAAAGTTGCGAAAAATAAATCTAAGATTATTACAAAGGCGCGGGTCCACATCGCCAAAATTAAACCGGACCCGATTTAGCGGAAAAATAAATAATGCGAAGAAATAAAGTGCGAAAAGTAAATTACAATGCTTTGGGGCAATTACATAATTATAATAAGCGATAATAAAATAAATGCGCGAAATAAGGGAATTGGAACAAAACTAGGGCGTTGAACCCTTTTGCGAATAATTAAAAGCTAATGAGAATTGAAGATAAAATAAAAAAAAGGAATTAAATGTTTTTGATATTTTGTATTTTTTAAGATTTTTATAAAAAAGGGAAATTAATTAAAACTAAATTAAGAAGCAAACCCTAATTCTAATATTTTTTATTTATTAAGAAAGAATTAAAATAAGATCTAAATTAAACCTAATTTATTTATGTATAATTTAAATAAGAAAATAAATAAATAAATAAATGTAATTATTATTCTAAAAAAAGGAAAAATATTAAAAGGAATAAAAGATAGCAATTAACCTAATTCTACATGTTTGGATTTTTATTAAAAAAAGAAATTAATATTAAAACCTAATTAAACTAAGTAATCTACATTTTAATTTATTTATGAAAATAATTAGTATATAAATAGTTATGTTTTTGTGTATTTTCTGATTTTTGTAATGTTTTTAGATTTTTGTAAAAAATAAATTAATTAAAGCAATAAAAATAATATAATACAATAATTAAAACAATAAAAAAAAGAAGAGAAAATCAAACCAGGGTGGGGTGTTGCCCCAAGTAAGGAGGTTCAAATTTAATAGGCCTGGCCCAATTGAATTCTGAGTTCATTGACTTCTTTGGATCTCGTATGGCACGTTGACCAGCGCCTATGGTGTTCCTTGAATCCATGCGTTTGATTTGCAAGCAGCTGGACGCGTGGCTCATGATTGCTGAATGTGCATGGTGAACCTTAACGTTAAGCCTGCATGTGAATTAGTTTTGAAAAATAATATGGCAAACGTACAGACCTGGGACTTGAACCCAGGTCTTGGAAGTCACATGCCTTAGTCCTTGCCAGCTGAGCTATTCGCTTTCAATTAACGTATAATAATACATAAATAATATAATAAGAAAACGCTAATGCTTTTAGAATTCCGCGCGAAATTCAAATAGACCTGTCACTAATGGACACGTCTTCGTCTCTTTCTTCTTCCCTGTAAAACAAACTAATGGGCCACGGTTTTTGCAGCGTGGCTTTAGGCAAGCAAAGAGAAAATAGCGATTAGAGATATGGCAAATATAAATTGGGCGCGATTATAGTTTCTTGCTCGTTGGAGCACGCTGAGTATGGTCATCCCAGTCTCGAGGCTTAATTTTACTCCATGCCAAAAGCCCTAAAATTACATCTTGTAACCCTAGAAATCTGTCAATGGTGAATTCGCGTATGTTGCTCAAAAATGGAATTAAACATATTGGTTAGCACATAAACATCATGGCAAACAATAATCTACAAAGAAAAATGCAAGAGGATGCTTAAATCAAGCTATGCAATTTCAAAATTTTCTTGGTTCAGTGGGACTCGTGGATACCAATTCTTTGCGCTTTTGCTGTTGTTAATGATTGGAAAAGGTTCTGAATGGTCCAAGGAAGCTATTGAGACACGAATGGAGCTTTGAATCGCCCTGTAACCTAGATTTCAGAATTCCACTTTTTGAGAAATTTTGCAAGTTTGTAATGCTTGTTCATGCGCAGCTTTTTCAGTCTTGGATGATTAGGGTTCTCTTCTGATCATATATGGAGCATGTTAGGTCAAGAAAATTGAAGAAAATCCATTGCTTTAATGATTTTTGAAGATTTGATTTCACAAGATCTTTTCCAATCTTTTTCTCATAGTTTTTGTATCAATCATGCTCAATTCTTATCACAACTTGCCCTAATCAGTTAAGCACGAAATATTGAGGTTATAATGTGTATAAAAAGATTTGTCTTGCTTAAGATTATATTTTTCATGAATTAAAATCATTTAAATGAATATAAATTAATATTAATTCAAATAAATAATTAAAAAATATGAGAATACTTCCCTTTGGGCCTAGTGGTCGTGCATAGGCTTGGCATGAAGAAATTTGGAAGATAATTGGGCCCATTTGCATTTTTAGGCCTTTTGCATCAATGTTGACTTTCAAAAATTTCCAAAAATTTCCCAACTTCCACAAGGCATAACTTGGTCAATTTTTAAGCTTTTCACATGTTCTTGGACATTTTGGAAAGGTCTTTGAGTCCTTTAACCAATGCCTTTGGTCCCATGTCATTTTGATTTACCAATCTCAAGTTATGGCCTTTGACTTAAAGTCACTTTTTGTTGACTTTTGAAAATGACCTATAATGTTGAAATTGATAACTTTTTGTGAGAGCATTTCTTGGACTTGGAACATGAAGATGAATTGTAGGAAATGTCTTTCTCTTCAAAATGAGCTTTGGATGGAATTTTTCTGATAATCCATGTGAAAGTTATGCCCTGGTCAATTTCAGTTGACTTTTCCAGCTGTCCAAATATAGCAACTTTTGCATTTTTGATGATTTCTGAGCCAAATTTTGAGAATCATGATCAAGCATTGATCAAATGATGTTTGTGGCTTTAAAATGATATATTGACCAAAAATTTGAACTTTTGACTGCCAAATGACCATTTTGCCCCTACAGTTGACTGTAGTGCAATCTAGGGTTTTGACTGTGCAATTTTGAGCTGAATGCCTTGAAACTTGACATGAGGATGCTTGACCATCTTTTTAAGCATGTGAGACTTGATTGGGCCTTTGAAAAGTTCCTTTGCTTGACCAGAACTCAAACCCTAGTTTTGACTGTCTAGGAGACAGTTGAGCTGCACAACCCTTGGAGCATTTTGTGACCTTGACTTTGACAATTCTTGATGAATATGGGAGGGCAAATTTTGGGGTACAACACATGTGCTTACGCTGAAGCTTGATGATCAGATCTGCGCTTAATATACTCAAAAATCTGATCAAGACCAAAGCAATATCATCAGCACTTAGAAGCATCAGAATAAGCCAAAGCCAAATAACGCGCTGAATTGACAATGGTATTGTGCATTCAAGACACTTTATTACCAACGGCTGCATTCCAAGACAGAGATCTTCTCAATATGGAAAGAACGTAATGGGCATTAAAATGGAATAATTGACTTCAACGTATCTTTTCCAAGGCTATAAGAACAAGACAGTGAGAAATGTAATGGCTAATGCTCTACAACTCTTTACACGCCTAAAGCAAATCATCATCATCCTCACTCATACAGTTTGCTATATCTCTCAAATTGCTTACTCTATAGTCATAGCATCCTAGTTTCACATAAGCTTAAGTTGTGTATTATCACAGTTGTGATATAAAGTTTTTGTAGAAAACATTCAACATATAGTTTTCATTTATCCGTAAGAAAGAACTTCCTTGAGAAACCGGTCTGTGGTTTAGACTCAAGAAGGCTTTAGCAGTTGTTAAAGCAGTTGTAATATTCAGTTGAATATAGTGGATTAAGACCTCGTTGGAGAGAGGCGAAATCACCTTGACGGGTGGACTGGAGTAGTTTGAGATCAAACGAACCAGGATAAAAATAACGCGTTGTCTGCAGTTGATTTCAAGTTTTACAATTCAACCCCCCTTCTTGTGTTTTTCACTTCTTCAATTGGCATCAGAGCGCCTGGTTCTGAGCTAAAACACTTAACCGTGTCAGTACAAGATCCAGCGTCAGAAAAACACAATGGCAGGAACATATCAACACACCAGCAATGATAATAATGAAGATAGAGACAGATTCAGCGGCAAACCTCCAGTCTTTGATGGAGAGAATTTTGATTACTGGAAAGACAGAATTGAAAGCTTCTTTCTGGAACATGGTGTTGATCTGTGGGACATGGTGACAGATGGATACACGCACCCAGTGAATGCAAGTGGTCAGAAGATTGACATGAAGGCAATGTCTGATCAACAAAAGCGTGACTTCAAGAATCACCACAAGGCCAGAACTATTCTTCTCAGCGCCATCTCTTACGCTGAATATGAAAAGATATCTAACAGAGATACTGCAAAGAACATGTTTGACTCCCTCAGAATGACGCATGAAGGCAACATTCAGGTCAAAGAAACTAAAGCTCTTGCGCTCATTCAGAAGTATGAGGCATTCAAAATGGAAGAAAGTGAATCAATTGAAACGATGTTCTCAAGATTTCAAATTCTAGTGGCTGGTCTCAAAGTTCTGGACAAAGGGTATTCTACTGCTGATCATGTCAAAAAAATCATCAGAAGCTTGCCAAAACAGTGGAGGCCAATGGTTACAGTGCTGAAGCTAGCTAAAGATCTCAACAAAATATCTCTGGAGGAACTTATCAGCTCCCTCAGAAGTCACGAGATAGAGCTAGAAGCTGACGAACCTCAGAAGCAAGGTAAGCCTTTAGCCTTAAAATCTAACAGAAAATCTGACTCCAAATTTTTGCAGGCTATTGAAGAAACCTCTGATGGGTCCTCATCAGAAGAAGACAAACTTTCCCTCCTCTCTAGAAGAGTGAACCAACTATGGAAGCAAAGGCAAAGAAAGTTCAGGAATACCAGAAGATCCAATCAGAATGAGTCCTCCTCCAGATACAGAAGGTCAGACTCCTCCTCTGGATACAGAAGATCTGAAGGCTCTTCAGGAAGCAGAAAGCCAAACACCAAGGACATCATCTGCTATGAATGCAACAAACAAGGACACTACAAGAGTGACTGTCCAAAGCTTCAGAGGGAAAAGCCCAAAAAGAAGTTTGGAAGGGAAAAGAAGAAGAGTCTCATGGCTACATGGGATGACTCTGATTCGTCTGAAGCCGACTCAGAATCAGATGACGAGAGAGCAAACATAGCTCTCATGGCCAACATATCAGAAGACAGTGAAGCTTCTGAATCAGACTCTGAATCAGACACCGAAGAGGTATTCCCTGACTTTGCAATTAATTTTACTAAGGCTGAACTTGCTGAAAGCCTTAACGAAATTCTGGAAAGATATCAGCAGATCAGAGTTAAATTCAGAAACCTGAAAAGGAATCTTGATTCTGACTCTGATAAATCTGAGAGTCTCAAGTTGGAAAATTCTGAGTTGAAAAATAAAGTGTCAAAATTAGAAAATCTTTTACAAAACTCTCAGAAGGAAACAATTTCTGAAACTCCCAGCAGCGCTGATGAGATCATCAAGGAGTATGATCACAGCTTTCAGAAGTTCCTTGCTAAAAGCATAGATAGAAGCAAAATGGCTTCAATGATCTATGGAGTTAGCAGAAACGGCAGAAAGGGAATAGGATACCAAGGTAAGGTATCTACACCAAAGAATGCCATGGATCTAATTATTAAACGCACTCCTCTGAATTCACACTTTGTGTATGGTCACACACATGACATTAAATATACTAGTAATAATTATTCTGTGAAACCAAAATTCAACCAGAGTTTTGGTAAAGCTAACAAATCAGGACCCAAGAAAATATGGGTACCTAAGGATAAAATAATACATATTGCAGATATCTTTAGCAGCAAATCAGAAACACCAGTCATGGTACCTGGACTCTGGCTGCTCACGACACATGACGGGAAGAAGGCATATGTTCCAAAGCCTGGAACTTAAGCCTGAGGCCACGTAGGCTTTGGAGGCAATCAGAGGGGAAAGATCATTGGCTCTGGAACAGTAGGTAATGGAAATCTTCCCTCTATAAATAATGTTTTATTAGTAGATGGATTAATGCATAATCTGTTATCCATAAGTCAATTAAGTGATAACGGTTATGATATAATCTTTAATCAAAAATCATGTAAAGTTGTTAGTCAGAAAGATGGGACTATCCTATTCAATGGAAAGAGGAAAAACAACATTTATAAAATCAAACTTTCTGAACTGAAAAGTCAGAATGTAAAATGTCTTCTATCTGTCAAAAACGAGCAATGGATCTGGCACAGAAGATTGGGGCATGTTAGTATGAGAAGAATATCTCAGATTAACAAACTCAATCTGGTCAGAGGACTTCCTAATCTGAAGTTCAATTCAGATGCTCTGTGTGAAGCATGTCAGAAAGGCAAGTTTGCAAAACCTGCTTTCAAATCTAAAAACGTTGTTTCCACCTCTAAGCCATTAGAACTTCTGCACATTGACTTATTTGGACCAGTTAAAACTGCTTCAGTCAGTGGCAAGAAGTACGGGTTAGTAATCGTAGATGACTATAGCAGATGGACATGGGTAAAGTTCTTAAGACACAAGGAGGAGTCACACTCTGTGTTTGTCACCTTCTGTAACCAAGTTCAGAATGAAAAGGATCTTAGAATCGTTAAAGTCAGAAGTGATCATGGTGGAGAATTTGAAAACAAAATTTTTGAGTCATTCTTTAATAACAGAGGCATTCTGCATGACTTTTCTTGTCCTAGAACTCCCCAGCAAAATGGAGTTGTAGAACGAAAGAACAGAACATTGCAAGAAATGGCCAGAACCATGATCAATGAGACAAACGTTGCTAAGATCTTCTGGGCAGAGGCAATAAACACAGCGTGCTACATTCAGAATAGAATCTCCATAAGACCTATTCTGGAAAAGACTCCATATGAATTGTGGAAGAACAGAAAGCCCAACATTTCATATTTTCATCCATTTGGATGTACCTGTTTCATGTTAAATACAAAAAATTATTTGAACAAGTTTGACTCTAAAGCACAGAAGTGTATTATGTTAGGATACTCTGAACGCTCAAGAGGGTACAGAGTATACAATACAGAAACACAGATTGTGGAAGAATCAATCAGTGTTCGTTTTGATGATAAGCTTGACTCTGAAAAGTCAAAGCAGAATGAAGTCTTTGCAGGTATGGAAGTTGAATTCACAGGTTCTGAAGACAAGTCATCAGAAGCTCTCAACAAAGACACTCCTTCAACATCAGAAAGAGGCATTGCGAGCAATCCAGCAACATTTGTTGATCAACCTCAGAAAAGACTACCCAGAAGCAGCTTGGATCACCCAGAAGAAACAATCTTAGGAAGAAAGGAAGATCCAATCAGAACAAGAGCCAGCTTCAGAAACTCTGAAGAATCCCTCATGGGACTTGTTTCTCTGATTGAACCTTCTTCAATTGATGAAGCACTTCTGGACAACGACTGCATTCTGGCAATGCAAGAAGAGCTGAATCAATTCACCAGAAATGACGTGTGGGATCTAGTTCCCAGACCAAAAGGATTCAACGTCATTGGAACAAAATGGGTGTTCAGAAACAAACTGAACGAACAAGGTGAAGTCATCAGAAACAAAGCACGACTGGTAGCACAAGGTTATAGTCAGCAAGAGGGGATAGACTATACAGAAACCTTTGCTCCAGTCGCCAGGTTAGAATCTATCAGACTTTTGATTTCTTTTGTTGTTAATAAAGGCATCACTCTATATCAGATGGATGTCAAGAGTGCATTCTTAAATGGCTATATAGAAGAAGAGGTTTATGTGCACCAACCCCCTGGTTTTGAAAGTACAAAAAATCCAGAATATGTTTTCAAACTAAAGAAGTCACTGTATGGTCTGAAACAAGCTCCCAGAGCTTGGTATGAAAGACTAAGTAACTTTCTGTTAGAAAAGGAATTCACCAGAGGGAAGGTGGACACAACCTTATTCTGTAAGACAGTTAAGAATGACATCTTAGTGTGTCAGATTTATGTTGACGATATTATATTTGGATCTATTAATCCTTCTCTTGGAAGAAAATTTTCTAAGTGTATGCAGGCAGAATTTGAGATGAGCCTCATGGGGGAACTGAAGTTCTTTCTAGGAATTCAGATCAATCAAACTCCAGAGGGAACTTACATTCATCAGAGCAAATATGTCAGAGAACTTCTGAAGAAATTTGATCTCTCAGAATGTAAGCCATCAAAGATTCCAATGCATCCCACGTGCATTCTGGAAAGAGAAGAGGTAAGCAAACAGGTAGAACAGAAGGTCTACAGAGGTATGATTGGTTCTCTTCTTTATCTGACGGCTTCAAGGCCTGATATTTTATTCAGTGTGTGCATTTGTGCAAGATTCCAATCAGATCCTAGAGAATCTCACTTAACAATTGTTAAGCGAATTTTCAAGTATCTGAAAGGTACTACTAATCTGGGTTAATTTTATAGAAAATCTAGTGATTACAGCTTAGTAGGTTACTGTGATGCTGACTTTGCTGGAGACAGAGTAGAGCGTAAAAGTACTTCTGGAAGCTGCCAGTTTCTGGGAGAAAATATGATCTCTTGGTCCAGCAAAAGGCAATCAACAATTGCGCTATCAACAGCAGAAGCTGAATACATAGCAGCAGCAGGATGCAGCACACAAATGCTCTGGATGAAAAGTCATCTTGAAGACTTTCAGATATTTGAGAGTAACATTCCTATACTATGTGATAACACTTCTGCCATTTGCTTGAGTAAAAATCCAATTTTGCATTCTAGGGCTAAGCATATATAAATAAAACATCATTTCATTAGGGACTATATTCAGAAAGGCATTTTAAACTTAAAATTTATTGATACAGACCATCAATGGGCTGATATCTTCACAAAACCACTTTCTGAAGATAGATTCAACTTCATTCTGAAACATCTCAGCATGAAGCTCTGCCCAGAGTGAAAATGTTTTAATTTTATATATTAACCTTCAGAATTTGTTTATTTTACTGTGAACTTCTGATCAATCTTCTTTCAAAAATATAGACATGCAGATTGTATCAGACTCTATCCTTAAAGATCTGAGCATCTCATTTCAAGGATAGATATGTTGTTCACCAAATCAAACAAGTGTCATCCAGTCATCAGCCAATTCCTGAGGCAGAACACGCGTGCATGCTTCTGAGAAGGCAAAGCGCTGATTGGATGCATTGAGACACATGTCATGGGTAACCGTTCCAATATCTTTCTAAATCCCCTAAAATCAGCCAACATTAAATGCAAGTAATCATGATTTATTTTTGAAACATTTTTGTTTATGTTTTCAAAACAATTTTTGAAACCTATTTAAACGCCTTAAACATCATTTATGCATTTTTACCGTCACTTACAATCTTCAAAACCCTTCTGCAATTTTTTTTCCACTTCTTACTGTGTGAAATCCTTTTTCAAGCTTTTTCTCAAAAACCCTTGTGTGAACATGGTATCCTCTAGCACTCCTTCTGCAGGTTCCCAACAAGATGCTTCCTCTGAACATTATCAAATTCCTTTCAGAACTCTCCTCACTCCGGTCAAGAACTTGGAAGTTCTGTCAGAACTGATAGTAGACTTCAACAGCTTGAAAGAAAATGGCTTTGATTTGTCTGAAGAAATTAAGGCACAAGGATGGGAAAGGTACTTTGATAGGTTGGTGGGTCCAACGTTCCCCATCTTGGTTAAAGAATTCTGGATACATGCGTCTTCCTCAACTCATCAGGTTACTTCGTATATCATGGGAAAGAAGATTGTGATTACTGAAGATCACATTGCAAGGCTGATTGGATACACTGGTGGTGGTATCCGCTGTATTGACATGGAAGAAAGATGCTCAGATACTGCTGTTATTGCAAGAGAGATTTTCACTCATGGGGTTCCCTCCAGCAAAATAAGAGACTTGAAAGATCAGCACAGAATTTGGGCAAAGATTATTCTGGGCTGCTTCAATCACAGGAAGCCCACAAGCTCTCCTGATTATATAAACATAGATCAGCAGTTTCTGATCTATTTTATTAATCAGAAGGTAAAGATTAATCTAGCTCATCTTTTGTTCAACCATCTGAGGACCAGCGCCAAGGAGACTAGAGAAGAAGAAAGGACTAAAAGGGATTGGATACCCTTCGGTAGATTGATATCAGATATTCTAACGGAGAATAGGCTGATTGAACACCTGACAGAGGCACAGGAAATAAGCTCTCTAGAACCTTCTGTTGGCAAGCAGCTGAATGCCAAGAATCTGAAGAAGATGAAGCTGATAGAGAACATAAGGAAGGAGCCCAGCGTCACTCCTCGTGCTGAAATCACCAGCAGAAGAGTCCCTCTGGACGACTTTCCTATATTCTCTGAGATTGACTCTAAACCAGTCATTGTTCTCAGATACTTGGATGCTTGTAAGGCTGATGGCACAAATCCCACTCTGAACATTAAAGATCTGCACCAGCAAACACCAGAAGTTACTTTGAAGAAGACTAAGAAGAGAAAGGTTGTATCAGAAGGATCGTCTCAGCAGACCCCAAAGAAGAGAGGTAATTTGTCTTTTGTTAATGTTTTAAATTCATCCGTTGTTCCAACATTTATTCCAACCCCAACTTCATTTGAAATCCCAATTCTCATTCCAACCATTGATGATACTGAACCTGAGTTTGACCCTTCTGAGTCATTAACCCTCAGAAGATCCCGCGCCAAACCTCATAATCCAAAACCTACAACCTCAACAGAACCAGAACTTCAAGAAGTTCTTTCTGAAATAAATCAACACTCTTCCGCTCCCCATATAGTAAATCCAAATCCTCAACCAGAAACTCCCCATTCACCACAACCAGAAACTACACTCTCACCAATACCAGAAGAATCATAAATTCCACAACCTCCATCTCCACAACCAGAACTTAATCCACCTTCACCTCAACACGAATCATCTCCACATCCTGAGTCTCAACACTTTGAGGCTCAAACCCCTGAACCTCAACCTGAGACTCAAAACTCTGAGGCACAAATCCCTGAGTCTCCTGAACCACAACCCTTGGCCATTGAACTGCCTTGTGGTACAACCGTGAACATACCTCAACTACCATCCTCACCAGAAACAACTCCTCCACACACTCCACCCAGTCCAATAATCATTTCTGATTCTCCTACTCCCTCACCCAAGAAAAATCCAGATGACCACAGCAAAACCTTCATTGATCTAACAGTCCTTGGACGCTTTGCTGCCATTATCAATAAAACTGCCATTCCCAAACCCAAACAACCAGATGTTGGTTCTAGCATCTTGAATTTTGAAACAGATATGCAGAAGTGGATTTCCTCTCTAAAGCAGGCTAGTTTGGAAGTAATTGATCCCGCTGTTTCAGACCACCTCTGGACACTCTTCAGAAGATGGGTATGCTGAAACCTTTAAGCTGCAGGACCAAAGCTATGGACAGGCTCAGCAGAACTTCAACAAACTGCTGAAAGAAATGGAAGGTCCAGTTTTGAGTCAGCTGCTGAAGGATGAAGTTCTTCATCTGGACAGTGAGCCTTGGTCTGAAAAGCGTCTAGCTTCAACAGTTCAACCAGCAGAATAACAGACGATTCCAGCTGAAGATTTGAGTCAAGAAGAAGTTATTGCAGAAAGCTCTCAGAAGCATCCTGACTCTGACTCTTCTCAAGCTGCATTGGACAGGAAAACTCTTGAAGAGCTGAAGCAAAATGATCTTAGACTGCAAGAAAGAATGGATGAGAATGATCAACGAATGAAGGAAAGGATGGATGTTTAGGACAGTAAGATTGACTCTGTAGCCAGCATGGTGCATCAGCAGAAGGAAACCACTGATCAGATTAAGAACGTGCTAGAAGCTTTGTTCACACGCCTTCCACCCGCTCCTTAGATTTTGTTTCTTGATATTTTCATTGTTTTCTTTACATGTTATCTGTAATATTTTTTGAGCTCTGAACTGAATGAAATCGTTTTTCTGCACTGATCGTTTTTTTTTAACTTCATATTATTTGCACTTTTTGATTGCTGACAAAAAGGGGGAGAAAGAATGATATTTTTCAATAACGGATTACTGAGACAAAAGTCTCAAACATTCTAACACTCTGATATACTTGAATGTTTCCTTGCTCTGCATAAGCTTACAGGTACAAGAATCTGATGAATTCCAATACACTGAAGCTCTGCTCTGGAAAAGGAAAGATATGATGCTCAAAGAAAGCTCAATAAAGATCTGATGCTAAAGGACTCATGGAACTAAAGGGAAGTAATAAACTCAGGGGGAGTTTTTCTAACCATAACTCTGTTACCTTTTTATTCCCTATCGTCTTATCCTTGATAACTTTCTGTTTACCTCTGATACAATTTATTATTTGGTTATCTATGATTCTTTTTTTCTTTAAATTTCAATTGAAAAAATCCGGTTTTTGTCATCATCAAAAAGGGGGAGATTGTTAGAACAAAGTTTGAATCTACTACCCTAAGTTAAAGTTTTGATGATAACAAAATGCAAGATTAAATAAATTGTATAATTCATATGAGATATATATGCTACCTAAAAATTATATTGTGCATTTGCAGAAAATATGATGAATATCAGCATAAGAATGTCAACATCAGCATCAGAATATGAAATATCAAATGCCAGCGTCAGAAGATGAAATATCATATGCCAGCATCAGAAAATCAAAGCATGTGCTTATGCTGAAGCTTGATGATCAGATATGCGCTTAATATACTCAAAACTCTGATCAAGACCAAAGCAATATCATCAGCACTTAGAAGCGTCAGAATAAGCCAAAGCCAAATAACGCGCTGAATTGACAATGGTACTGTGCATTCAAGACGCTTTATTACCAACGGCTGCATTCCAAGACAAAGATCTTATCAATATGGAAAGAACGTAATGGGCATTGAAATGGAATAATTGACTTCAACGTATCTTTTCCAAGGCTATAAAAACAAGACAGTGAGAAATGTAATGGCTAATGCTTTACAACTCTTTACATGCCTAAAGCAAATCATCATCATCCTCACTCATACAGTTTGTTATATCTCTCAAATTGCTTACTCTATAGTCATAGCATCCTAGTTTCACATAAGCTTAAGTTGTGTATTATCACAGTTGTGATATAAAGTTTTTGTAGAAAACATTCAACATATAGTTTTCATTTATCTGTAAGAAAGAACTTCCTTGAGAAACCGGTATGTGGTTTAGACTCAAGAAGGCTTTAGCAGTTGTTAAAGCAGTTGTAATATTCAGTTGAATATAGTGGATTAAGACCTCGTTGGAGAGAGGCGAAATCACCTTGACGGGTGGACTGGAGTAGTTTGAGATCAAACGAACCAGGATAAAAATAACGCGTTGTCTGCAGTTGATTTCAAGTTTTACAATTCAACCCCCCTTCTTGTGTTTTTCACTTCTTCACGATGTCCCTGGATGTTGCCTTCAGTAAAACGATCTAGTCCCTTGCGAAAAATTGCTAAAGTGTCTCAGAAGTTGTCTTCTATGACTGTACGATTGACCCGCGCTTGTCCCTTCACATCCAACGATGGGGCTTCTTACCAAAAATATTGGTAAGATAGCAATATCTAAAGGAGGAGGAAAAGAACATCTAAGACCATTTGAGTAGATAGATTCTCTCCTAATTGCTTGCTTGCTCACAACAAAAACAATTTATACACCAACACTCTCATTTTGAAACATTTTTAAAAAGACAACACTTTGTACGCGTTCTTATAGAAACGAGAGCCATTACAAAGAAAACCCTTTTCAAAATCAATTTCAAAAATACATTCCATAAACACCTCTTTGAATTATTTTTGAAACAACACTTTGTACGCGTTCTTATAGAAACGAGAAACATTACAAAGACATTTTCAAAATACTTTCAAAACCCACACCACAAGCACATTTTAAAACAAAAAAGAAAGTGATCTAGCAAGCAACTAAGAGCCCGTAGATAACTACGGATGAAAAGGGTGCTAATACCTTCCCTTTTCATAATCTACCCCTCGAACTCAGAAATAATCTCAAAGGTCTTTCCTGTTTTTTTCCACCTTTCCTTTTGGATAAAAGAAAAGTCGATGGCGACTCTTGCTAACCACAACATTGCGATCAAACACAAAACACCCAAGTGAGTTCTCCCACTGTGTTACAATGGGCAATCTACATCCACAACAAGAAGAGTCGGATCTGCTCGCGGTTCAAATCTCGCAGGTTCCCTATGTATGAGATCGTGTTCAGGAAGATGGGTTTGCGTCTCCCTTTCTCGGACTTCCAAGTGGCGATCTTCAGGCATCTTCGTATGGCTCTGTCCCAAGTGCACTCGAACTCGATCGCCTTCCTTCGGGATTTTGAGGTCGTGTGCGACTATTTGGGCATCGGGGCCACTGTCCCTTTGTTCTTCTACTGTTTCCATCTTCAGAGGCAGTTGTTTAGTGCCCAATATGGTTGGGTTGCTTTGAAACAGGCGAATGGCAAGTTGTTCAAGGCGTACCTGGAGTCAGTCTGCTTCTTTAAGGAAAAATTTATGCTCATCCAGCCCGTCTCGGAGAGGGAGATGTTGAGTGTCTTTCGGTTTGCCCCTGCGTATGATGGGGAAGGGGCTCCCATTTTGACCGAGAAGGGAAAACATGCAAACAAGTTGGTTCCTAAGTTTTCGTTTCACTGGACCAACAAGTATTATGAAAAGGGGACTGACGTCTATGTCTAGAAGAAAGATTAAGTCGACACCGAGGATATAGCCAGCTTTGATCATCTATGTGTTTTTGTTGTGGGGTTTCCTCCCGTCTAGCGCGTGGGAAGAGGGGGAAGCCAATTGTTGATAAAAATGGACAGGAGGTCCACGACCAGGGTTTGATAAGCATTGAGGAGCTCCTCGATAGTGAGGACCATGTGGCGTATCTTGGTAGTCGTCTTACGATTTGATATTCTTTGTTTGCACGACACATATATTCTTTTGTTTTGTTGATTGGTCTTTGTTGTTTCCTCGTAGATAAGATGAATCCCACCCAGGAGCGCTTGGCCAGGACGGTCGCTTCCAACCTGAAGAAGGCACAGAAGGGCGTCAAGGCTTCCTTGCCTGACGTGGGCCGTATGTCAGGATCAGGCACTTTATTGATAGGGCAGCCGACCGGGGCTTTTTCTCCTTTGCAGGTGTCCTTAAGTCATAAGATACAACGCAACAAGGGTGTTGTGGATCTGACCAGGGAGAGGGAGAAGGGAAAATATGAGTTACCCCCTTGCTGGCACGACAGGTCCTTCTTTGAGGGTTCTTCTCTATATCTTCTTCGGGGTGAATCCATTATGCTTGAAGAGTTAGATCGCCCAGCGAAGAGGACAACGTTAGCTCGGGATGCCAGGGTTGTCATGAGGGTCTTGGAGATGGCTTTGGCGTACATTAAGGGTGGTACTCCCCTGGAGGTCGAGGTGAGGAAGCTGCGAATGCAGATGTCCGAAGCGGAGAAGGAGTGTGCTGATGAGAAGACTGCCCAGAAAGTAGGGGAGGACAGGCTCGGGAAACTGTCCAAGGATCACAAGGCGCTTTTGCTCGAGAAGAATGCTTCTGACAAGCACGTGGCGGCCTTGACTGCTGAAGCTGCTCTCATCGAGGATGAGTCGGAAGAGGCTAAAGGTTTGAAGACCCTAGTTGATCCGTTGCTCACCTACAACTGGCATTGGATGATTCTCTGGCCGTTGTTGAGGGGAGCTTTGATGACACAGTGAAGCAGCTTTGGTTTCTGAACCATGTAGTCGAGTTGAATGTGACTGGGATGGGTCTCTACTATTACGCGGAAGATGGCCAGATCGTGATCCCTGAATATCTCAAAGGTGTCGTGGAAGTTCCTGGTGGAGAGTCTTCGTGTCAAGAGTCTGTTATCGAGGAGGAGCCCCAACCAGATACTTGATTGCTTTTAGTTATTTCTTTTTTCTGGCCTGTGTTCCGTATTGATGTAACCTAATTCTTCAGGTCCTAGCCCATTTTGTTTAAGTTTCAAACAGTTATGGTCCTTGTGGCTGCAAATTTTTTGTTGGATGCGGGGCTAAGGGCCTCCCTTTTTGTAAAATTTTCACAATTGTGGCCTTAATGGTCGTATATTAAATTTTCGACCGCGGTGGTCGTTTTCTTTAATTCGTGCATGATCGTGTCACTTTTATATCTGAAGTGTTTTGCATGTTCATTGTATGCTCGTCTTCTTGAGACACTTTTTTTCGGTTGAGTTTTCAGTGGGGATTAGCTCATTAGTTAGTGTGTTCGCCAGTGTGGGGAAACTGGTCAAACGACTAGGATGAATATTAGGCATGGGCCAGAACTCAAGTCTTATTTCAAGGAACCGAGCTCAGCGGCGTGAACTTCCCGTCGCAAGTTAGGCGTTATGTCGGCATGGTACGATAACGATGAAACTCGATCGAGTTATCCATGTCGGGCTAATGATCCACTCGTCAAAAAAGAGTAGAGTCTCGCCCTCTTATTTAAATTGGAGTGCCATACTTTTACCTAGGCATGCACGTGTGGTCGGGCCTGGATGAGTTTGTCTTGTCGACGACGCTTGCCGACTGCTCAGTGTTTTAAATCTACTATTGTTTTAGCTTTTCAACGTTCCATGGTCAAGCAAGTTGTTCCTCTTGTAGATTTTCTGGGTAGTATGCCTCGGTCCCTGTTTTTACGTAGATGCGATACGAACCTTCCCAGTTCGATGCAAGCTTGCCTTCACGAGATTCTTTGCGATTTCTTTTCAAGACAAGGTTGCAGACCTTGAACTCCCGCCGAATGACTTTAGGTTCGTAGCGCATGGCTATTTTTTGTTTGAGAGAGGCCTCTCGCAGAGCCGCTCCTGTTCGGATCTCTTTGACCAGATCCAGTTCTTCCCATAGGGTGATGTCGTTCATCTCCTCGTCTAAGGGAGATTTGGTTTTCCTAAAGGGTTCCTCGATCTCTACGGGGATGAAGGCCTCCGTTCTGTAAGCTAGTCGGAAAGGAGTCTGCCTAGTGGATGAGTGTGTTGTTGTTCGGTATCTCTAGAGTACATTGTGCAGCTCCTCGACCCATCTTTTCTTGATTTCGTCTAGCCTTCGTTTGAGGACCCTAAGTATCACCATGTTTGCGGACTCATCCTAGCCGTTCGTTTGAGGATGCTCGACATAGGCGAAGTGTTGGGTGGTGCCCAACTAAGTAAAGAATTTCTGAAAGGCTTGGTCTGTGAATTAAGTCCCATTGTCGGTGATTATCGCTTGTGGGAAGAGAAGGAACTGAGCTCGTTCGGGGGAGCTAAGTGAATGTCCCCGTGCCGTTGGCACTTGTTGCATCTCTTTACGTGCTATTTTGCATCGTGCTTCATGGTGGGCCAATAATACCCCGCTCATAGAGCTTTCTTGGTGAGGGATCTTCCGCCCAGGTGTTGGTTGTTTATCCCTTCATGGATTTCGAGCAGAATGCGATCCGCGTCGCTCCAGTCAATTCATTTGAGGAGGGGAATGGAAAACCCTTGCCTGTATAATTTTCCTTTGACCAGGATGTAGGAGTAGGATCTTCGCGTGACTACTACCGCCTACTTTGAGTTGGCGGGTAGCTCCACTTTTGTGAGGTAGTTGTGTACAGGGGTCATCCAGCAGTCGTTGTCTCCTATGGCGAATACTTCCAAATTTGAGGGGGTCTCTGGGTCCTCTGTCGAGGAAGGATTTCCTATATCACCGACTTGTTTCCCCTTTCCTCTTTGTGCTCGCTAGTTTGGACAGGATGTTTGCTCGGGCGTTATTTTCAAGGGGAACATGTTATACATCTATGAATTTGAATTTCTTCTTTCTTTCTTGGACCAGGGCCCAATATTCAGCGAGGTGATCATTTTTCACTTGATATTCCCCTCGAACCTAGGATGCAATGAGTTAAGAATCAATGAAGATCTTCACCTCCTCACCTCACAGATCTTTGGCCAGGTGTAACCCCGTTAAGAATGCCTCAAATTCATCCTGATTGTTGGAGTCAGGGAGGATAACATGAGGGAGACTTCAATTAGGATCTCCTCCTTGTTCTCCAGGGTGATGCCTTCCCTACTTCCCGTTGAACTGGAGGCACCGTCAATGAAGATTGTCCACCGATGTGTCCCGTTTGAGGGTGTGAGGGAAGTTATTTCGGACACAAAGTCGGTCAGCACCTAAACTTTGAGGGCTTTTCTACCTTTATACTGGATTTCTAATTTGGAGAGTTCTAACGACTATTTTAGCATCCTTCCCTCCATATCGGGCCTACCGAACAGTTTCTTTATTGATTGCTCTATCCAAACGACTATGGTATGTTCCAAGAAGTAGTGTTCGAGCCTTCTCATTGTGTTTATGAGGGCTATGGCTACTTTTTCAATTTGCTGGTATCTTACTTCAGAACCCTTCAAGGCTTTGCTCGTAGAGTAGATAGGCTTCTGCCCCTCCGGGTCTCTCAGATTAGTGTGGCACTTATTTCTTTGAAGGTTACATCCAGATAAAGATAGAGGGATCCCATCCTTCTCTGGTCGAGAAAGGACGGGCAGTTGAGATAGTGCTTGCTTTAGGTGGGTCAGAGCTTACTCGCATTTGTCCGTCCATTAGAAGGAAGCTTCTTTGCGAAGAAGTTTGAAGAGGGGGAGTGTGTGCTGGGCGAATTTCTCCACGAAGCGGGAGAGTGAAGTTAGCATGTCGTTCATGATTTGAATGGATTTTTTTGAAGTGGGTGTTGGAAACTCGAAAAATGCTCGACATTTGTTAGGGTTAGCCTCGATTCCTCGTTCCGTGAGGTAGAACCCGAGGAACTTGCCTGCCCGTACGCCAAAGGTTCATTTTTCTAGGTTAAAGCGCATTTCGCATTTCCTGGCATGCTCATTTTTCTAGATGGATCGTTCCCGAGGGGGTGGTTTCAAAGTCTCTGTATGGAATAGGCTGCATGAGATCTGAAGGATCCTCGTTGTCTGCAATCGGGGATGAGTTCTCTCTCTTCGACCATTGGCCTCTTCTCCTTTCTTCTACGCTCTGTGCAATCTTCCTTGGAGAAGCAGCTATCGAGGTCGATGGTGTCGACCCTTGGCAGTGATTTGGGCTCCTTGGAACTGGAGGGCATGGCGGATCTGGTTTCCATTTTGGGTTGAGCATTGATGGAACTTAGGCCCTTGGTCGAAGCTTTAAATCACCTCATTTCTACCTGGATGTCCTCGTGGAGGGTGGCGACCAAGCCTTCAGTAGTGTAGTATTTCATCTTGAGATGCACGGCAGAGGGCACCGCAATCAGCTCGGTTATAGTGAGCCTCCCGAAGGTACACTAATAGAGAGACGGGCAGTCCACTACTAGAAACTGAGTCTTCATGGCTCTAGAAGTCACCCCTCTCCCGAATGTGACAAATAGTTTGACATACCCCCAGGGTTTGGTGTTGGCCCTTTGAAGCCCTGGAGGTTTGAGCCCACGTACGGGGTCAGGTGGGTTTCGTTCAGTTAGAGGGTGGTGACAGCTGGGTATACACGATGTCCTTGATCGACCAGGATGCAATGAACATCTAATTTTTCCATGCGAGCCCGTACGAGCAATGGGATGGTCGAGTTGGGAGCTCCGCCTGGAAGTTCCTCTCGGTAGAATGCGAGGGGATGGGAGCCTCCCCTGAACTTGTCAAGGGTAGCGTCCATGTTAGAGTTGGATTTGATAAGATGATCAAATCTTCTCTTTACGGACCCCACTGTGTGCTTATTGAGTCCTTCGTCGGAGATGACCATCGCAGCGGGGAAAGACTCTCAAGGACTGTGTGAGGAGAAGTATAGGGGGATATCCTCCATGTCTGGGAAGTAGAAATCTTTTGGTCGCGTGATGCTCATGGAAACTGGTATGATGTCGTTGTCGGGGGATTCCTTCCCCTCTTTGAAGCTCTTGGTTTCTAGAGGCTCCTCGCGGGCACCCTCTTTCTCCTTCCTATATTTCTTAAGGTGCCCGTCTCAGATCAGTATCTCAATTGCATCCTTGAGATGGATGCAATCGTCGGTGTTATGACCATGGCTTTTATGGAACCTACAATACTTGCTCTTGTTTGTTCCGGGCTTAAGGGGCGCCTGGCGAGGAAAGCACACCCCCAACCTGTTTGAATTCTGAGTTGGCGTGTGATACGGTGGGAGAACTGACTAGTGTTTTGCGTTCGCATTCGCACTTATGCGGTTGAGCAAGAGTCGCCACCGACTTTTTACTTTATCCTAAAGGAAAGGTTAAAAAGCACAGCAAAAACCTTTTTGAGATATTTCGTGGGTTCGGGGGGTAGATTATGAAAAGGGAAGGTATTAGCACCCTTTTCATCCATGGTTATCCATGGGCTCTTAGTTACTTGGTTTTTTTAGATCACTTGCCTTGTTTTTTCGATTGCTTTGAAAATGGTGTGTGTGTGGGTGCTTTTTGAAAATGTTTTGGAAAAAGATGCCTTGTCTTAGGCCAACCTTGTAATAATTCTTTACTCGAATGTTTTACAAAGGTGCATATCTTTTCGAAAAGATGTTTCAAAAGTTTGAAGAGTTGATTTTTGAAAGTGTTGTGGATTGTGGTTTTTGAAAAGAAGGCAAGCGTTTTTGCAAGCTTGATCTCAAGTAACTAAGAGTTTTCGTCTACCCTATTGTACTCAAAGGTTTTTGTCATGTTTTAACCCCTTTTAACAATTTTGTTCTACCATTGAAATTGGTAGACAATCTTGCGTTTAGGAAAGTTTATTCGGGACAGGCGCGGGTCATCGTATGGACCATGAATGCAATGGTGCCAAGTGTCTTTGGCAATTTGCTTGAAGGGACTATGATCATTCCGTTTAGGCAACACTTTGAGACTTATGATCATTTGCTTTTGTTTTGCCAAAGAAACTCGACGTGCAAGCATGGCCCATTTTGGAAGGCAACATGTGGGATTACCCTAGGGGGTGTAAGTGTGATTGTGTATTGATTACATGTATTTGTCTTGTATTAGGTTATCTAGCGTTTGATTTTATGTACATACAAACCCTAGGTCTAACCATGGTATAATTGGAAAACTGTAAATTGCGGAATGTAAATCTACGCTATTACAAAATAATGTCCGGGAGTGGGGGCATAAATGTACAAGGGGATGAGACTTATGGTACCCAATAATTTACAACCAAATCGAATGTCGCAATCAAAATATAAATATCGAATGTACGAATATAAGATAAAATGTGTGTAGGGTAACGTGTTGTGTAAATGTACAAGTGTATATGTATGTGAATTGTGTATGTGTAAATATGCACAAGTGCGAAATGTGAAGTTGAATCGTATTAGGGTTTTGACCTAGAGAAATGTTTTAAATGAATTTTTTGTATGTTTAATTATGTATAAAAGAAAAGAAGTGTTTTGATTAAATGTTAAGTTTTAATTAAAAAAAAGTATTTTAGTCAAAATGTTTATGAGTTTAATATTTAGAAAATAAATGTATTGAATTGTTATGTATGAAAAAGAATGTTAATTTAAAAAAGTTCCAATTTTAATTATGTATAAAAGTGCATTTTAATTAAAAAGGTATCTTCAATTTAATCATGTATATAAAAAAGAAAAGATAATATATACAAATGTATTTCAAAAAATGTTTTTTAAGTTTAATTTGTGTATAAAAGTATTTTGATTAAGAAAAAGTATTTTCAATTTAATTATGAAAAAAAGTTTATTATTTTTATGTATAAATATACTTAACAAGGATGTTTTAACTTATATGATAAAAATGCAATTTAATTAAATTAGTATTTTACAAAAAAAACAAAAAAAACATTGTTTTAGAGAATCAAGTTAGTGTAAGAAACAAATATTGTTTATGAAAATAAATAACAAAAGAAGGTTAGTGTTAAGAAGTAAAAACAAAGAAAAGGAAGGGTTAGTATTTGTTAGAAGAAGTTAGTGGGCTTAGAGGAATCAGGAACGGGTTAGGCCTGTGTCAACAAGGGCGAAATTAGGGTTAGGCATTGTTTGTGGAACGAGGGTTAGGGCTAATCAGCGGCGCCGTGTTCACTGAATTCGTCTTCTCCGTTTCCAAGATGCAGAGGATCCACCATGAGCTTCTTGCCTCAGCCACCGGCAACCTTCGTTTCCCCTTCCCTCCAGCGACACTGTTGAGGCAGTAGAACTTGGTAATCGCTTTGATTTGTTTTGTTTTAGTACATTTTGTGATCCTCTGTGTATTTATTGATTAACTGCTTGGGGTTTGACCTCTCATGTTGTGTTACTGATTTTTATTTGGAGGTGCATTAGGAGGGAAAAGAGATGTCATACCTCTACTGGAAAAGGGAAGGAAGGAGATGAGGATGCTTAGGAGGCTTTGATGGCGAGGATCCAGCGATGAAGCTTTGAGCTTTTCCGGTATTTCGTTCCTTTGCTCTTCTACTTCGCTAGCTTGTTGGTTTGGACTGTCTTTGAGTGTTACTTCTGTATCTTCTCTTCCAGTTGCCTTGATTTGTTGGTTTAAACTCTTGCTTGATGTATGTGATTGCTTATGTTGTCGCCTATGTGTGCTTGCTTGCCCAAGGATGAACCTAGGGTTCTGAGGGCCTAGGTTGCCTTGAACATTTACTTCCTTGGTGTTGCCCTGTGATGGTTTGCTTGAGTATTGTTCCACTTTCGTTTTTCTGAGTTGCCTTTGTGTGCTTGCCTATGATGAAGCTTGCTTCTGAGGCTCTCTGAGTTGCTGTATGCCTGTTGCTTTGGATTGTTGAATGCTAGCTTTTGAATACTTTTGAACAGTTATTGCCTTGAATGGTGGATACTATGTATTTGGGTGCCCTTGAATCGTTTATCGCCTATGATGAGGGGAGAAACTCTGAGGCTTGGTGTTTTGGTGATTGAACAGGGATTTTGGTAGCTTAGGCCTTTATGGTTTGGCTCAAGCTTTGACAGTGTGGTATGTTCAGTATCTTTATGTTTGCTTGGCTTTGGCAGTTATGGTGAAGCAAGTTTGGACCTTGAAGATTATGGTTTTAGATTTTATTGGGTTCCAATGTTTGAAAGCTTTGACAGGGTTGATGAAGTTTCATGGTTTTGAATTTCTGTTGCAGAGTTGTTGTTTGATGCCGGTTTTGGATATTTCCTCTTTTTTCTTATGCAGAGTTGTGAGTTTTGTTTGTATCTTTTTTCTTCTCTCTAACCTGCTATGCTGCTATATTGAACTGTCTTCTGAGTTGAGTTGGCTTTTTGATTTTGATTTCTTCTTACTCTTCAGAACTGTCTTGCCCCTGCTATGCTGGACTGTTTCATTGGCTCTTTGATTTTGTGTATCTTTTCTTCCTGCTACTGCATTGTCTTGTCTGAACTGAGTTGGCTCCTGATTTTGTATATCTCTCTTTGAATTGCCTGCTGAACTGTCTTGGCCTTTTTCTGATTTTGTATATCTCTTTTCTGTCTGCTGCTGATGCCTAATCCCTGCCTACTGCTTTATCTCTCTTTACTCTCTCTCCAAAGTACAGTTTAAGATTTTTATATGATATTCTTGTACTTTTCTGAAGGGGCCCTGGATGGGAAGTGATGATTAAGATCTGTTTAGCTTGCATAATACATCTTGCATCTCCTTTATCTCTCTTTTGACAGTTTATGTGCTTTTTCTTTTCCTTGACATCTTGTAGGCTTGTGACAGCAAATGTACTTTTGAAATCTTTCTTTGAGTAAACCTTGGGCATTTTGACAGTAGCCTTTGCTTTTGGATAGAAAGTTTGGATTTGAACTTTTCCAGTTTGGATTTGAAATACATGGTTTGAATTGGACATTGAGATTCTATGCAGCTTGCAAATTTTTTTAGAAATTATGCATTTGACATTTGCATTTCATGAAAATAAAAATAATCTTCCCTCTCTGTGAACCGGGAGAAATCCCGTGATTTGCAGAGAGGGCAACTGATCCCAGTCAATGGCCCCCTAATGATGAGCATTTTTATCTGTCTCTGCTAATTTAATGCTTTCTGACTTTTCTTATTCTTTTTGCAGATGAAAAATGGAATACCGGAGCGGAATGAAGCACGAAGAATATTTAGAAAATAGGATAGTTTTTCATTCTATGTAATACTTAAATTAAATGTAAATTATTGTTTGTAACAACAATTTGTAAATAATTCAAATATCAATAAAAAATCCAAATTATCCAATTGGTTCCATTTCCTTTATTGCTTATTTATTTATTTAAAATTCTTAGAATTAAAACAATTGAAAAATAAATTCAATCATTTAATTTCAGAATAATAAATAACTAAAATAAAACAACATTGATCCAATAAATCTGTCTTATTCAACATCCAAAGCAAAGCAGCAATTAAACCAAGTAAACTGATCAACACATGAACACTGTGAATTTAAAACTGCATCTTGTATCTGACTGGCCCAATCAAAACGTACTGAATTCAAACCACTGTCTCTTTTACTGATTAAACCAAGATAACGCGAATTTTAATCCGAATCTTGAAATAAAACGCAAAGTGCTGTGGAATTCAAATTCTTCTGAGAATATGCCCATAAAACCCTAATTCCCGATTAAATGCCAAATCACGCTCGCTTGATCAAAATTGAACCAAAAATCAATCAAACCCTAAACCCACTGTATGAAACAATTCAGAGCTCTGAAGAACAGTGAAAACCCTAATTCTGCTTGACTGTTAAGAAAAGTCCGTTTGTCCGATTCTTGAGCCAGTTTGAGAAGTCAGGAAATGTTTGAAGCTGAGATTTCTTGGGGAAAAGCGCGAGGGCAAATTTTGGGGTACAACAGTTGCCCCTGTTCAATCTTCTTTGACCTGAAGAGTTAGATTGGCAAGTTTGCCTTTCGCGACTTGAAGGTAAAAGGAGATTGAACACTAATGTGCCCAGAAAATTTGCGCTCGTCGATGTGACGGTGGAGGTGAATGGGCTTAAAGATGCCATATGATGATGTTGAACTGTATGCCACAAGTGAGTGTACAAGTATCAGAAGGGCATCCCTGTTTTGGAACGTCTCTGAATTGGGGTCCGGACAAGCAACAGATTGACGTCCGTATCTGGAGAATCTGTAACCCATCTGAGATTGAACAAGCAATAGAGCAGCATCCGTTGTTGGGACACGTCCGTAAACTATTTTCAAAAATTGAGAAGAGTCTGAATCAGTCGGTAGATTGACATCCGTTGTTGGGAAGAATCCGTAAACTATTTTCAAAAATTGAGAAGAGTCTGAATCAGTCGGTAGATTGACATCCGTTGTTGGGAAGAATCCGTAAACTATTTTCAAAAATTGAGAAGAGTCTGAATCAGTCGGTAGATTGACATCCGTTGTTGGGAAGAATCCGTAAACTATTTTCAGACGTCTTGAAGAAGAATCTGAACAAGTGATAGGTTAACATCCGTTTACTTGGAGAACCCGTGAACTGTTTTCAGAAATCTTGAAGTTGAAGAGGAACCGGTGTAGGGTTTCTTGATGATGCGTCTGAATGGATCTGGAATAAGTATCAGAATGTCGCCGTGTCCGGGTCACATCTGAACTATTTCTGGATGAATCCTGGGAGTTGATATGTGTCTGTCGACTGATCTTACCTGAAAAGGTGAAGGGTTAGTTGTATGCAATGTTATGATGCATGACGCAATGCATGTGACATTAATGTTTATGATATGAATGTAATGGATGCGCATGTAGGCTGATGAGCTAATCTTGCCGAGGATACACGAATCCGAGATGGCTGAAGATAAAAGCATCTTGACTGCTGCCGGGGAAAATAAATCCTTGGATGTCGCTGGGGAAGAGAATTCCTGATGACCTCTACCGGGGAGTTCTAACTAGTAGACTCATGCTGGGGAGGTTAGATTTGAGAATCGTCAGCCTGATGGGAGGTAACTCTGGAGACCTCGCTGGGGAACTCAAGATTTGTCCTTCCAAAACTCTGTGGGGAGAAGGTTTAAAAGTCTGACTCCGCTGGGGATTGTCCACTTGAAGCTCTTGATCTGCTGGGGATACTGAAGCTTAAACTCTGAGGGGAATTGAATTCCGGGGGATTCCCTGGCTGGGGATTTGCACAGATAAGTTACTGCTGGGGAATTTTGATGAACTCTGCTGGGGATAAGGAGAATTCTGGCGAGTGCGATCTTCCGTGGTTGTTAGCTTTGAGAAGAATCTGAACAAGCGATAGGTTAACATCCGTTTACTTGGAGAACCCGTGAACTGTTTTCAGAGATCTTGAAGTTGAATCAGTAAAGAGCAGCATCCGTTGTTGGGAAGCTTCTGAATTCAAAGGTGCATCTGAACAAGTTGATAGATTAACATCCGTTACTTGGGAAGAATCTATGAACTGTTTTCAGAAGTCTTGGGAAGAATCTGAACAAGTGATAGGTTAACATCCGTTTACTTGGAGAACCCGTGAACTGTTTTCAGAAATCTTGAGGTTGAATTAGCAATAGAGCAGCATCCGTTGTTGGGAAGCGTCCGGAAACTAAATTCAAAGGTTGCGTCTGAACAAGCTGATAGATTAACATCCGTTACTTGGGAAGAATCCATAAACTGTTTTCAGAAGTCTTGAAGTGAAATCAGTAAAGAGCAGCATCCGTTGTTGGGAGGCTTCTGAATTCACAGGTGCATCTGAACAAGTTGATAGATTAACATCCGTTACTTGGGAAGAATCCATGAACTGTTTTCAGAAGTCTTGGGAAGAATCTGAACAAGTGATAGGTTAACATCCGTTTACTTGGAGAACCCGTGAACTGTTTTCAGAAATCTTGGAGTTGAATTAGCAATAGAGTCGCATCCGTTGTTGGGAAGCGTTCGGAAACTAAATTCAAAGGTTGCATCTGAACAAGCTGATAGATTAACATCCGTTACTTGGGAAGAATCCATAAACTGCTTTCAGAAGTCTTGATAAGAATCTGAACAAGTCGGTAGATTGGCGTCCGTTGTTGGGAAGAATCCGTAAACTGTTTTCAGAAGTCTTGATAGGGAACCGGTGTAGGGTTTCCTGATGATGAGCTTGTGTAAAAAACTGCATCGGTTTTGAACACTTTTGACATTCGAATGCCCCAAGTGGTGATGTAGATAAAATCCTGGTTTATTACAGGTGTTGGTCTACAATCGGTCGTTCACAGATGTTTCCTGGGTTGTTGCAGGTGTTGATCTGGAATTCTTCAGACATGCCCTGGCTGAATACAGGAGTCGAATCTGGAAAGGTGATAGTTGATAGATATGCCCTGGCAGGATACAGGAGTCGAATCTTCAAACTCTTCAGACATGCCCTGGCTAGATACAGGAATCGAATCTTCGAACTCTTCAGACGTGCCCTGGCTAGATACAGGAGTCGAGTCTGGAAATGTAGTCAACAGATATGCCCTGGCTGGATACAGGAGTCGAATCCTCGAACTCTTCAGACGTGCCCTGGCTGGATACAGGAGTCGAGTCTGGAAATGTTGTAGTTGATTTGTTGAACACTTTTGACATTCGAATGCCCCAAGTGGTTGCGAAGGAGTCTTGAATCAGATTACTCTGCATATTGAGAGATTTCTTGAAATCTTGACTGGACCGCCCCAGGTTAACTGAACTTTTAAAAGCTCTGCTGGATCTTGACTGGACTGCCCCAGGTTAATTAGATTGTGACATGTCATGCCCCTTTGTTGATAGGAGATTTGATGGAAGTGTCATCCTTTTGAGGTGATTTTGACTTACTGAGAGAGTTTTCGTTCCTCCGAACATTCGCTGTATGAATTTCTTCGCTGTCAAACAAAAGGGGTAAATACAGACAGTGATATTCAAGCAACGCGAAGTTTATGTTTGTCTCGAAGTTTTGAAAAATGCGTTTTTAGCAGAAAACTATAAGACAAGTTAACACAAGATTTAGAGCAAAGCCCTACAGGAGTCAGGATACCTTTTGTAACAGTATGCTTTCGAACTAACCCATGCTTCAATTAGGACTTTTGAAGGGTTGTAACGTGGTCAGGTTCACGGTTTAAGAAACAAAGGGTAAAGGCTCAAAGTATATTTGTACCCACCCGCTCTTCGTAATGTCCTTCAACCTAAGCTCAGTTAATTATGCGTCATACTCTGTTTTGAATTTGGAACGACTTTTGGGTGATGGTTCACCAGTTTGAATTTGGGAGACAGTCATTATCTCTGTTTTCTTTTCCAACATTTTTCATGTTGTTGAGGATTTTGTAATGACCTCACTATTTTGATTTTGATTTGTTATCCCTAACTTTTGCCTGACTGTTACCGTTTTCGGGATTACTGTCAGCGGGATGCCCCAGCTTTCTTAAGCCCCCTTCATAGGTTTTGGCTTGGTGGGCTTTTCTCTTTTGAGAGATTGACTGTCTATGTGATAGGGAACCACCCTTGTCTTTTGATTCCGAAGGAACGCTTTCTTTTTTGACGTCGTTCGTTGTATTACGAACTGAGAGTTTGCGACTTCAATGCGCATTTTCTTTTGAATTAACTGAGATACTACCCTGCCCCAGGTTTTTATCAAAGGTTTTGATCGTTTAGAACAGGAAACTCCTACTTCTTTGGCTCGAAGGGGTTGACTAGGGATTAACTTCCTTATAACTCCAGTGTTTGGGAATTGAAAGAAATGCCTGTACATCATCAGCAAGGTCTGTTCAAAGGCATACTGTATAAGATCATGGTATTGTTTCGTCATCCTCCCTCTAAAGGCTTGCAGCTTTTTATCAAGAGTCAAATATCATAAAGAAAGGCATAAAAGTAGTGAAACGAATGGATGAATTCAAGACAAACATATGCAACGCATTAATGAAAACAGAGTTTAACATCAACAGATAATTGTTTGACAGCAAAAGAAATTACAACTTTGAAAATTCAAAAAGAAGCAAAAGTCTTTCAGCTTCGAGCCTCGTCACTTCAAGCGGAGAACCCTTTTAACGGAAGATCTTCATCTCGCCGTCTGGCATGAACCTCAGCACTCCAATGTCAATCAGATCTTGAATCTTGTTCTTCAAGGCCCAACAGCTATCAGTGTCATGTCCTGGGCTATAGGAATGGTAAACACAAAATGCATCGGGATGATAGTCAGGAGCGGAGGTATTTGGGTTCCGGATAGGATCCCTCAAAGCAGTCAGATTAACCTCCAACAAGCGCTCCAGAATTAGAGATGACGGTATGTCAGTCTCTGTGAACTGCCTTCCCGACGTTTCTTGTCTACGCCGATTGCCCCGCTGACGCCGGCGAGGTTGTTGATGGGTTTGTGACCCTGAAGCTAGCAAAGGAGCTTTCCCCTTGTCTTCTTGAGTTGATGGAGGCTGAGCGGTGACCTGCTCTTCGACCTCAGATGTTTGCCCCAGTTGGTTGTTTGGAAGCAGTTGGCGGACCAGAACTCCGAGTTCCTCTTGTCTTTGAGATAGGTCTTGGATGAGAGCCATCTGGCCCACCAAATATCCCATCACTTGGGTCCTCAGTGTTGTCAGATCAAACTGCAGCTCCGCAATCTGATCATTCCTGGCATTGTTGGAATTCCCCAAGCCGTTGGTGAGGAGAGCTTTCATCTCTTCTTGCCCCAGAGACAAGTTCATGAACATCTCCTGCAGCTGAGCAGTCTGGTCTTGGATGTCTTTGACAGACCGTTCTAGAGCCATCTCTTGCTGAAATAAACAGCAGGAGAGTAAGGAAACCTGAAAAAGGAAAGATTGTCAAAATGCAATGCATGATATGTGGATGCATGTTTTCAAGGATCTCTTGGGGTAAACACAAGAAAATGTTAGAGGTTGAACTCTGCTCTTGGATTGGAGCTCTCTGCACCGGTGGACGTCCTTCCACAAGAATCGAGCTCACCATGTCGAGTGGGTCATAGCCACTGATTCAAGTTGTTGTTCTCGACCTTTGTTTGGAGAGCTTTGTATCGGTGGATGTCTTTCCACGAGAATCGAGCTCACCATGTCGAGTGGGTCATAGCCACTGATTCAAGTTGTTGTTCTCGACCTTTGTTTGGAGAGCTTTGTATCGGTGGATGTCTTTCCACGAGAATCGAGCTCACCATGTCGAGTGGGTCATAGCCACTGATTCAAGTTGTTGCACTTGAACTTTGACTGGATTGGTTAGAGGAGAGACCTCTTGCCCCTTGATAGATCTCTGGTTCAACGTAACCCTGCATCAAAAGAACCCTCGAGATCCTTGAAATGGTTATTGAAAATGCTAAAATGCTATGGTATGATGTCATGATGTTATGTACATGTATGCACAGGCAAGTAAGTGTATATACAGGCAAACAATATTCACACAAAGCACACAAGGCCTTAGGTTTAGGCTTGCATGAGGTTCAGGTATTACCCTCTTTTGGTTTGTTGGTTAAAACCTGTCCTATTAAAAGTAACTGGGTTCTAGAGGTCCCAATGTCACTGGATTGCTTTCATTGTTCATCGTTTCGATTTAGCCACTGACCGGCGATCAAAATATCCCAAGAAAACAACCCTCAATTGAGTGTAGTATCGAGTATCAACCGACTTCGGAGTACACCAAAGTAGTCATCTCACTACCCTAAAGAGGCTAAGATGGTCAATTAAGGTTCTAAGGTCAGTTGATGCTTCACGACACCACGCGGCGGCCCCGTACTCTCCTTGACTGAACTCAAGGGTTACCGGTACACACCAAAGTGCCACATCAACGTAGCAGACTGCTTCAACCATGTCGGTATACCCCGCACAGTTCCCTCACAGCCTTGTTGCTACCTAAAAAGGGTTTCCCCAGATCCGGGTTAGGATCGATGAAACTCCGATACAAAGCCCATAAATGTAAAGCAAACAAAGCAATCCATTGAAAGTAAAGGTGATCTAAACCCTAAGGTAACCCCACTTAAAAAGATACTCCCCAGCAGAGTCTCCAGTTCTGTGATACGGTGGGAGAACTGACTAGTGTTTTGCGTTCGCATTCGCACTTGTGCGGTTGAGCAAGAGTCGCCACCGACTTTTTACTTTATCCTAAAGGAAAGGTTAAAAAGCACAGCAAAAACCTTTTTGAGATATTTCGTGGGTTCGGGGGGTAGATTATGAAAAGGGAAGGTATTAGCACCCTTTTCATCCATGGTTATCCATGGGCTCTTAGTTACTTGGTTTTTTTAGATCACTTGCCTTGTTTTTTCGATTGCTTTGAAAATGGTGTGTGTGTGGGTGCTTTTTGAAAATGTTTTGGAAAAAGATGCCTTGTCTTAGGCCAACCTTGTAATAATTCTTTACTCGAATGTTTTACAAAGGTGCATATCTTTTCGAAAAGATGTTTCAAAAGTTTGAAGAGTTGATTTTTGAAAGTGTTGTGGATTGTGGTTTTTGAAAAGAAGGCAAGCGTTTTTGCAAGCTTGATCTCAAGTAACTAAGAGTTTTCGTCTACCCTATTATACTCAAAGGTTTTTGTCATGTTTTAACCCCTTTTAACAATTTTGTTCTACCATTGAAATTGGTAGACAATCTTGCGTTTAGGAAAGTTTATTCGGGACAGGCGCGGGTCATCGTATGGACCATGAATGCAATGGTGCCAAGTGTCTTTGGCAATTTGCTTGAAGGGACTATGATCATTCCGTTTAGGCAACACTTTGAGACTTATGATCATTTGCTTTTGTTTTGCCAAAGAAACTCGACGTGCAAGCATGGCCCATTTTGGAAGGCAACATGTGGGATTACCCTAGGGGGTGTAAGTGTGATTGTGTATTGATTACATGTATTTGTCTTGTATTAGGTTATCTAGCGTTTGATTTTATGTACATACAAACCCTAGGTCTAACCATGGTATAATTGGAAAACTGTAAATTGCGGAATGTAAATCTACGCTATTACAAAATAATGTCCGGGAGTGGGGGCATAAATGTACAAGGGGATGAGACTTATGGTACCCAATAATTTACAACCAAATCGAATGTCGCAATCAAAATGTAAATATCGAATGTACGAATATAAGATAAAATGTGTGTAGGGTAACGTGTTGTGTAAATGTACAAGTGTATATGTATGTGAATTGTGTATGTGTAAATATGCACAAGTGCGAAATGTGAAGTTGAATCGTATTAGGGTTTTGACCTAGAGAAATGTTTTAAATGAATTTTTTGTATGTTTAATTATGTATAAAAGAAAAGAAGTGTTTTGATTAAATGTTAAGTTTTAATTAAAAAAAAGTATTTTAGTCAAAATGTTTATGAGTTTAATATTTAGAAAATAAATGTATTGAATTGTTATGTATGAAAAAGAATGTTAATTTAAAAAAGTTCCAATTTTAATTATGTATAAAAGTGCATTTTAATTAAAAAGGTATCTTCAATTTAATCATGTATATAAAAAAGAAAAGATAATATATACAAATGTATTTCAAAAAATGTTTTTTAAGTTTAATTTGTGTATAAAAGTATTTTGATTAAGAAAAAGTATTTTCAATTTAATTATGAAAAAAAGTTTATTATTTTTATGTATAAATATACTTAACAAGGATGTTTTAACTTATATGATAAAAATGCAATTTAATTAAATTAGTATTTTACAAAAAAAATAAAAAAAACATTGTTTTAGAGAATCAAGTTAGTGTAAGAAACAAATATTGTTTATGAAAATAAATAACAAAAGAAGGTTAGTGTTAAGAAGTAAAAACAAAGAAAAGGAAGGGTTAGTATTTGTTAGAAGAAGTTAGTGGGCTTAGAGGAATCAGGAACGGGTTAGGCCTGTGTCAACAAGGGCGAAATTAGGGTTAGGCATTGTTTGTGGAACGAGGGTTAGGGCTAATCAGCGACGCCGTGTTCACTGAATTCGTCTTCTCCGTTTCCAAGATGCAGAGGATCCACCATGAGCTTCTTGCCTCAGCCACCGGCAACCTTCGTTTCCCCTTCCCTCCAGCGACACTGTTGAGGCAGTAGAACTTGGTAATCGCTTTGATTTGTTTTGTTTTAGTACATTTTGTGATCCTCTGTGTATTTATTGATTAACTGCTTGGGGTTTGACCTCTCATGTTGTGTTACTGATTTTTATTTGGAGGTGCATTAGGAGGGAAAAGAGATGTCATACCTCTACTGGAAAAGGGAAGGAAGGAGATGAGGATGCTTAGGAGGCTTTGATGGCGAGGATCCAGCGATGAAGCTTTGAGCTTTTCCGGTATTTCGTTCCTTTGCTCTTCTACTTCGCTAGCTTGTTGGTTTGGACTGTCTTTGAGTGTTACTTCTGTATCTTCTCTTCCAGTTGCCTTGATTTGTTGGTTTAAACTCTTGCTTGATGTATGTGATTGCTTATGTTGTCGCCTATGTGTGCTTGCTTGCCCAAGGATGAACCTAGGGTTCTGAGGGCCTAGGTTGCCTTGAACATTTACTTCCTTGGTGTTGCCCTGTGATGGTTTGCTTGAGTATTGTTCCACTTTCGTTTTTCTGAGTTGCCTTTGTGTGCTTGCCTATGATGAAGCTTGCTTCTGAGGCTCTCTGAGTTGCTGTATGCCTGTTGCTTTGGATTGTTGAATGCTAGCTTTTGAATACTTTTGAACAGTTATTGCCTTGAATGGTGGATACTATGTATTTGGGTGCCCTTGAATCGTTTATCGCCTATGATGAGGGGAGAAACTCTGAGGCTTGGTGTTTTGGTGATTGAACAGGGATTTTGGTAGCTTAGGCCTTTATGGTTTGGCTCAAGCTTTGACAGTGTGGTATGTTCAGTATCTTTATGTTTGCTTGGCTTTGGCAGTTATGGTGAAGCAAGTTTGGACCTTGAAGATTATGGTTTTAGATTTTATTGGGTTCCAATGTTTGAAAGCTTTGACAGGGTTGATGAAGTTTCATGGTTTTGAATTTCTGTTGCAGAGTTGTTGTTTGATGCCGGTTTTGGATATTTCCTCTTTTTTCTTATGCAGAGTTGTGAGTTTTGTTTGTATCTTTTTTCTTCTCTCTAACCTGCTATGCTGCTATATTGAACTGTCTTCTGAGTTGAGTTGGCTTTTTGATTTTGATTTCTTCTTACTCTTCAGAACTGTCTTGCCCCTGCTATGCTGGACTGTTTCATTGGCTCTTTGATTTTGTGTATCTTTTCTTCCTGCTACTGCATTGTCTTGTCTGAACTGAGTTGGCTCCTGATTTTGTATATCTCTCTTTGAATTGCCTGCTGAACTGTCTTGGCCTTTTTCTGATTTTGTATATCTCTTTTCTGTCTGCTGCTGATGCCTAATCCCTGCCTACTGCTTTATCTCTCTTTACTCTCTCTCCAAAGTACAGTTTAAGATTTTTATATGATATTCTTGTACTTTTCTGAAGGGGCCCTGGATGGGAAGTGATGATTAAGATCTGTTTAGCTTGCATAATACATCTTGCATCTCCTTTATCTCTCTTTTGACAGTTTATGTGCTTTTTCTTTTCCTTGACATCTTGTAGGCTTGTGACAGCAAATGTACTTTTGAAATCTTTCTTTGAGTAAACCTTGGGCATTTTGACAGTAGCCTTTGCTTTTGGATAGAAAGTTTGGATTTGAACTTTTCCAGTTTGGATTTGAAATACATGGTTTGAATTGGACATTGAGATTCTATGCAGCTTGCAAATTTTTTTAGAAATTATGCATTTGACATTTGCATTTCATGAAAATAAAAATAATCTTCCCTCTCTGTGAACCGGGAGAAATCCCGTGATTTGCAGAGAGGGCAACTGATCCCAGTCAGTGGCCCCCTAATGATGAGCATTTTTATCTGTCTCTGCTAATTTAATGCTTTCTGACTTTTCTTATTCTTTTTGCAGATGAAAAATGGAATACCGGAGCGGAATGAAGCACGAAGAATATTTAGAAAATAGGATAGTTTTTCATTCTATGTAATACTTAAATTAAATGTAAATTATTGTTTGTAACAACAATTTGTAAATAATTCAAATATCAATAAAAAATCCAAATTATCCAATTGGTTCCATTTCCTTTATTGCTTATTTATTTATTTAAAATTCTTAGAATTAAAACAATTGAAAAATAAATTCAATCATTTAATTTCAGAATAATAAATAACTAAAATAAAACAACATTGATCCAATAAATCTGTCTTATTCAACATCCAAAGCAAAGCAGCAATTAAACCAAGTAAACTGATCAACACATGAACACTGTGAATTTAAAACTGCATCTTGTATCTGACTGGCCCAATCAAAACGTACTGAATTCAAACCACTGTCTCTTTTACTGATTAAACCAAGATAACGCGAATTTTAATCCGAATCTTGAAATAAAACGCAAAGTGCTGTGGAATTCAAATTCTTCTGAGAATATGCCCATAAAACCCTAATTCCCGATTAAATGCCAAATCACGCTCGCTTGATCAAAATTGAACCAAAAATCAATCAAACCCTAAACCCACTGTATGAAACAATTCAGAGCTCTGAAGAACAGTGAAAACCCTAATTCTGCTTGACTGTTAAGAAAAGTCCGTTTGTCCGATTCTTGAGCCAGTTTGAGAAGTCAGGAAATGTTTGAAGCTGAGATTTCTTGGGGAAAAGCGCGAGGGCAAATTTTGGGGTACAACATGGCGCATTCGGTCAGAATACCCTCCCTCGAGGTGGTCAGAGGGGTGTAGTCGTGAAACTGATCTGTAGGCTCCTTGCAATCTTTGGAGTCTCGGGAAAAAACATACCTATGACAAAAGAAAATCATAAAAACAACACTAACAACATTCCTAAGTAAAAGCTTTAAAACATTTATATAACCGAGGTTAAAGACAACTAAGTAGAGACAAAAGAGAATAAGTAAGATGATAACCATAAAGAGAATAAAAAAAGAAAAGGAATATGAATACCTCATGATAATGAAGTGTACTCGTTAAAAGTAAACTACATGACAACCTCTAGTGATTAAAGGATGTCAAAGGCTTTTAGGGTTTGCTATAAGGTCTATAGCTAGCACAAGCAGGGAGTTGAAAAGTGTCATACCCCAAATTTTGACCTAAGATCCCACCTTAATTTGCATTTTTCATATAACATCAAGGTCACGAGACGCGGTTGATTTTTAACCCTCTCACCTTTGAGCATTGCCTATACAAATATTATCAAGTGTTGTGAACATATTATCTTATGCAACACTAACCTCTAATCAAATACAAAGGTGTATGTTTTTGTTTCTTTGTTTTCATAGGAATTAGATAGGTTTGAATCAAGAGCATCAAGTATTGTGCTTTAACTAGGTTTTGGATCCCTCAAGTGTTCAGTATGGTGAATCACTGATTCTCAAAGGCTACTTCATCAAAGCTTGGCTTATAATCTCAAAAGCACAGTCAAGATCATATCATCACTGGTTCACATGTGCATCAATATGTCTTGGAATGCGAGGAAGGATCAAGTTTGCAAGTTGACTCAAAGAAATTTGACCTAAAAATTGACATTTTAGAGTTCAAGTTCATAAGGTCATAACTTCTTTGATATTCAACACTTTTGAGTGATTCTTTGAGCATTTGGTTCCTTTTGACATCATCTCCAAATTATCTTTAAAAGTCGAAGGCCACCGATGTGAGGAAGATCACTAAAAATTTGAATGCTTTAGAGATCACTTTACGGATTTGACCTAATTTCAAGAGATTGTTTGTCCAGATCTCAAGGATCGTAACTTCCTCAATTTTTGATATTTTTGAGATGTTTTTTTTCACATTGTCATAAGAGATGTCGTCTGCAAGTTCTCTTCAAGGATCAAGAGCTAATTGTGTTTACAAGATCATGAAAATTATTGAATCGTTATAGGTCATTTCTTGACTTAGAGTGTTCTTAACTCCTAAGTTCAATTCATGTAATAACTATTTTCTTAAGACACTTGATTCCTATGTTGATATAATTCATGAAACAATAAGTTGAGTTTAAAGATCCATTGATTGTTTTTTATTCAAGAATTTGATTCAAGATTAAGATTGGAAGATGATACGAGTGAATTACTTAGAAGTCAAGATACAAAGGTCAAGTTCATTCATGTGACTTATGCAATTTCAAATATCGATTCGTCATTGTTTACCCATTTCAAAGCCAAGTATGTTAATTCTCATCATTTATCGAAATTGGTTCAAGAAAATTCATATAAAAGGTTTGTGTGAAATTCAAAGTGAACAACCGAAGCATCATTCAATCTGAATCCAAGAATGATGTCATAATTTATTTCAAGAATACATCCAATATTCATTCAAGTTCTATACAAAATCTTTCAAACATTTATTATCCAAGCTCGTGTTTCAATTCATTCATAATATTTATTCATATAATTTAAAGGAGCAAGTCTTATTCAAGATTCTCTCAAGATATTCAAATTTCAAAATCCATACGAATGAATAAAGAGATTGAAGGTTACAAAGAAAACAACAAAGTTTCTAAGTCTATGCTAAGGTATCCTAATCTTCGAGCTTTATCCATCTTGTAGCAAATCAGTCCCAAAACAAAGAAATAAAGCCCTGCAGTCCTGCTATACAAACCAGACCACAAAACTCCAAAAATGCTGCTCTAAAACATTATTGTTAAACTTCCCAAAACTTGTTACAAGATCGGTCCACATACATACAAAGATTACACCAAAATAGTTATAACAAGAACTACACTAGAAAAGCAAAAATAAGAGTACCACAACAGTTCAAACTCACAAAAATAGTTATCAAGATTTTGTATTAACTTTGGTGTATTATTTTTATTATTATTATTATTATTATTATTATTATTATTATTATTATTATTATTATTATTAATAAGTTGTAAAGATAAATTCAATATCTTTGTGAATTTTGATCATTTTAGTTAATTTGTTTATTTATAATTTCTTGAGACATATGTTGGTTGATATTGCGATTATTCTGATTCAAATGATTTCATCTTATTGTTGCTTGATTGCTTAAAATCCAAAGAGAAAGGATTGATCTGTTGACTTCATGTCATTGCGTATGTTTCTTATTAAGTGATCCCTTCATCCATCTATAGTTTTATTAATCTTAGAAACTTTGACATTAGGTCATCGCATTTTCAAAATTTATTTTCTTTAATAAACATTTCTCTTCCCATCCCCGCGCTCATTTAGCAAACAAACCAATTTTAACCAAAAACAGATATTTCAAAAGGTTCCTATTGAATACTATAGATACATAGAATGCTAGTATATTTCCTTTGTATAACCAACCTCTGAACTTTAGATCTCTTTAGATGAATCGTTCGGATCTACTTTTAGTGTTGCTTTTACGTTGCATATTTATGGGTTTTATTTCGCTCTTTTCTCTTTCCCTTGGAAATAATAAAGCGCGGTGGCAACTTCATTGTAACGATTCAAGTCAATCAATAACTTTTGTCTCAAATTTTTCACCGCTACAGAAATGGCGACTTCACTGGGAATCTCTCTAAGTGGGTTAAGCCTGACTTGTTATATTTGTGTTTATCTTATTATTACTTGTTTGCTGTTTTATGTGGATTTGCTTGATTCTTTGGGTATTTGGTGATCTCTTATAAGTCTTATACCCAGACTTGGGAAAACTTAAGATTATGATGGGCGATATGGTCATGTTGACTTTGAAGGAGTAGTCCTGAAAAAGCTGACATGATATTTCCCACTCAGTGGAGGCCCTTTGACTGTAGTAATTGTTTACCGAGTAATCAGGAAGCCATTGTTGCTTTCGACATGGGATCTAGAGAAGCTGAGAGATGTAGAACCATTAATCTATCTTGGCCTTTTAGGTGTAGTGCAGAGACTATGACGGAGTAATCCTGAAATAGTTGTCACGTGATGCTGCACTCAGGCGAGTTTCTCTTGAGAATATTACTAATTACCGAGTAAATTGGGACGTTGGTAATATTCGAAAGAGGAATGTAGACTTTGGGATTTCTTAGAACCTTGGTAATCATGCCTTCAAGCATCCATAAAACTCTTTTTCACTTGGTTTTCAAGGAATTTAGGGGTATTTCTTTGTAAATATCATAAGTTTCATCAAACTCAATGGACCTTGGGTGTTGATGGGGTGAAAACCCTAATCTACCAAAATGAATCATTGATTTTGATGATAACTTGATCAACACTTTGATCCAATTTAGAATATACTCCATATCTTCATACTTTAATGTTTACAACTTAATATCTTGAGGTCCTTAAAAGTAGTTGAAGATATGATATGACCATCATCAACACATATGCTGACCTAGCTATTGATGGTGAATGAAATATGAGTGTTGTGTACCAAAATAGTGAAGACAAATTCATTGTAGCTCAAATGTTGAATCAAAAGGGATACAAAAATCTCCAATTAAAAGAATGTGGAGCCATAATCAAAACCATGAAAAGGTTAGAGAAATGAAGATGAAAAGAATCAAAATCTAAATAGATTGTAACAATATAGTAAATTAGATTGAAGGAATGAAGAACGAAGACTTGACATATTTAAGAAACCTAATTGATAATATGATGAAAGTTCTTATGGGATTTAAAGATTCTAACGTTATTCATATAAGTAGAGAGAAAAATAAGATGACCCACAACATGGCCCAACAAGCCATAAAGAGTACATATAGAATTTGAAAAGAAAATAAATAAAAAAATTATGAGTATGAAATAAATGGAATTTAAGCCTCATAAATAAAATGAGTTGATTTTTTTTTAAATTATACTTATGACTTATATTATGGTTTTAATCATAAGAATAATTTATAAAAGGAATACTATGATTACAAGTTAAAAATAATTAATTATTATTAAAATTAAGTAATATTTAGGATATATTAGATAAATCTTGATATAGAAAAAATGAACAATGAGGAATGATTATGATAATTAAAGATCTAATTTAATTTAATTTTTATTGATAATTAATAATAATACGATGAATAAGATTATTAAGAATTAAAAATAACATTATGTGTGATAGAGAATTTTGGGTGGGTAATTGTATTTTATGAGTAAACTCGGTAGAATTATGATTGAGTTAGTTGTTTATTTTGTTAAGATGTAATTCATACTTATTTACTTAAATATTTAGTATTAAAAACAGAATCATTTTAAGTTTTTAAAAGTTATGTGTAGGTTAATTATAGTTTAAATATTGATAATCATATTCTATATTATTATGATTTAACTCTAATGATTTTTTTAACCATAAATTAAATGTGTTGAATTTAAGATCTTAAGTGATAGTCGACCTTATACTCCTTAAAATACTACTATGATTAAAACTTAACATTTTTTAAATATAATTGATGTTACATTTTGACTATTGTTAAATACTAATTTTATTGTCAATAAAATTACATCAATTAGTACATGTGTTTATGTAATTTACTTTCATCACCATCTACTTATTTTAATTCGACCATCGTTGTAAATATTGACAAATTTTTAAGTTGACCATCACTATATATAAGTAGTTTTTTTAGTTTTCTTTTTTAGTAGAAAATACTTAGAGAATTTTAAGTTAACTTTCATCACAAATTTATTCTCTTACCTCTTGTTATCATCAAAATTAAAATCTTAGAGATCATTGTTGTTTAATCTATTTTTGTTCAATACATATGAGTGTCTTTCACATAAAAATCGTAAACTTGAAAATGATGATGATGCGAAAATAATATTCTCTATTTTTTCAATAAGAAATTTATGAACTAACTGATTTAGACGTCACTTATATAATTATTATTGATCATTTATGAATACCATTCTCATTTATATCTGTTTATTTATAATTTAACCATCATCGTAAATAATGACAACTTTTTAAGTCCACTATCAGAATTTATAAGTAGTTTTGAACTTTTTTTCCAGTAGAAGTTATTTAGAAAATTTTAAATTAGTTTTCTACACAAGAAACAAACATTAAAGATAAAAATTTTTTTACATATTGTTATCAGCAAAATTAAAATTAAAGGTATTATTATTTAATTTATTTTAAATCAACACGTATAGATGTCTTTGAAGATGATGACAATGCAAAAATAATATTTTCTATTTTTTAATAAGAAACTTAGGGACAAATCAATTTAGATGCACTTTTTCAGACCTATATAATCTATTAAAATTATGTTCGTTTGTTTTGGGATCTTGAGAGAAATAATTGTAGTTGATTTTTTTTTTTATCAATGGTAAAAAAAGGAAATAACGGAAAATTAAGTCTTTGAAAATTAAATTTTTAGAGTGTGCTAAACATATATTAAATAAATGAGAGATAAATAAAAAATATTCTTAGTTATTGAACAAGCGAGACTTTCAGTTTAGTAATTCAGTCAGCACTAGTTATTACATGATGAAAATAATTCTGTTTAGTTTGTTATTAAACAGTTAGTTAGTTTGTTACAGTTAGTTAGTTTGTTACAATTTGTTACTTAAACAGTATATATAATACTGTTTTGTAAATTCCAAAATAAGAAATATACTATGAGTTTATTCCAAAATTAATATGGTATCAGTTTGAATTCTCTTTTCCGCACCTTTCTTCTTCGTGTCTTTCCTTTCCTTTGCTGCATCAGCTTGATTATGGCGCTTCCTTACTCTGATTTTGCTACCAATCCTTCCAATCCTTACTACATGCACCCTAATGAGAATCCCTCTCTTGTTCTTGTTCAACCTGTTCTTGATACCAAGAACTACCAGATCTGGTCCAGATCGATGAAAGTAGCTCTTATCTCCAAGAACAAGATCAAATTCGTTGATGGCACTCTTTCTCCTCCCCCTATCTCCGACTCTCTATACGAACCTTGGCTGCGATGTAACAATCTCGTCCTCTCATGGCTTCAACGCTCAATTTCTGAGGAAATTGCAAAATCTCTTCTCTGGTATGATCGGGCTTCTCTTGTTTGGAAAAGTTTGGAAAATCGTTTTTCTCAAGGAGATATTTTTCGCATTGCTGACATTCAAGAAAATGTTGCTCGTCTTCAACAAGGAACTCTCGATATCTCTTCGTTCTTCACGAAATTGATGACGCTTTGGGAAGAAATCGAGAACTTCCAGCCAATTCGTGATTGTACTTGCGCTATATCGTGCTCCTGTGGTGCTGCTTCAGACTTACGCAAATTCAAAGAACAAGATAAAGTTATCAAGTTCTTGAAGGGCCTTGATGACCAATACGCTCATGTTCGCTCACAGATTATGTTGATGAAACCACTGCCAACTCTTGATAATGTGTTTAATCTGGTTCTTCAACAAGAACGTCAATTCAACTTTCTTTCACCTTCTACTTCTTCGATTGAGTCTCAATCGTCTGTGAATCACCTTTCTCAAGCACCTTCTCGTTCTTCTCACAACCCTGGTCGTGGTCGTGGCCGTGGTGGCCGTGGAAACCGACTCTGTACTCATTGCAATCGCACCAATCACACCATTGAGACTTGCTTCTTGAAACATGGCTATCCCCCTGGATTTCAACAACGCAAGCCTACTACATCTGTGGGGAATTCTGCTGATTCTACAGTGAACTCGATTCAAGATGCTGCTTCCACATCAAACACCAGTCCAAGTGCTTTGTCTACAATTCAAGAGCAATACACTCAGATTCTGCAGCTCCTCCAACAATCTAATTTGCAATCTCCTTCACTTCCCTCGATTAATTCAGTTTATACTGCTAATTATGTGTCCCATACCTCTCCTCATACTTCCTCTGGTAAGAATTCCTCAAATCTCCCTTGTCATAACTGGTGGATCATTGACACAGGTGCCACTGATCACATCACCCATATCTTTGCCAGTTTTCTTTCCACATACCACATTGCACCTAAATCTATGACAATGCCTAATGGTGACTCTGTCACCACAACTATTGTTGGTTCAGTTTTACTATGTGGTTCACTTGTCCTTCACAATGTTTATTACTTTCCTTCATTTCATGTCAATATTATCTCTGTCACCACTCTTTTTTACTCCACTTTATATGATGTGAAATTTTCTCCTAATTGCTGTCAAATTATGCAGTTGCCCCAATCCAAGATGACTGGATTTACAGTTAGGGGGATTGGCAAATTGTATGTTCTTGATGCCACCCCACCTAAGACCATCTCTCCCACATCTGGCTCTGTCAACATCTCCTCTTCTCCCCAATTAGAACCTGCTAAACACGATCCTGCTACTATTTGGCATCTTAGGCTTGGACACTTAAGTTCCTACATACACAAATGTATTTCCTCTCAATTTCCTTTTGTCACCTACAATGACAATCATAAGTCCTGTAACACTTGCCATTTGGATAAGCAAAAACATTTTCCATTTACTCACAGTAATACTAAGTCTGTTGCCATCTTCGATTTACTTCATGTTGATATTTGGGGCCCTCTTTCCACACCTTCCATATGTGGCCACAAGTATTTTTTAACCCTCGTAGACGATTACAGCAGGTTTACTTGGACAATTTTTATGGCCAACAAAAGTGAAACCAGAAACCATTTAATTCACTTCATATCCTTTATCGAAACTCAATTTAACAAGAAACTCAAGTGCATTCGAAGTGATAATGGTCCTGAGTTTCTCATGACCACTTTCTACCTTTCTAAAGGAATCCTTCATCAAAGGTCTTGTGTGGAAACGCCTCAACAGAATGGTATCGTGGAAAGAAAACATCAGCACATTTTGAATGTTGCTCGTGCCCTCTCTTTCCACTCTCACCTCCCTCACAACCTTTGGCACCTTTCCATACAACAGGCAATTCATATTATAAACCGTTTTCCCACTCCTCTTTTAAACAACCACTCACCCTACCAAAAACTCCATTCTACTCCTCCTAGCCTTAACCATATGAGAGTCTTTGGTTGTCTTGCCTATTCTTAGACCTTGCTTAACCATCACACTAAATTCGAACCAAGAGCAAGGAAATCTATTTTTCTTGGCTACAGGGAAGGCACAAAAGGCTACCTTCTCTATGATCCTATCACACATGAATTTTACAATTCAAGGAATGTATTCTTTTATGAAACTGTGTTCCCTTTTGCCTCCATCCCACCTGCACCTAATCTTATAATTCCTACTCCTGACCCTCCTTCCCTTGATTCACCTGATATTTTCACCAACATTCCACCCAAATTACCTCCACCATCAAATGAACCTTCCTCTCCTACCTCTCTCCCCCAGCCAGATTCTCCCACTAACCTCTCTTCTTCCTCAAATGACACTAACAACTCCCCTTTCCCCTCCCCTCCCGTGCCAACCAGAAAATCCAATCGAAATAGTAAACCTTCAGCTTATCTATATGATTATCACTACAATTTGCTATCCCCCATGTTGCCAGCATCTGACTCAGGTTCCTCTAACTACCCTTTCTCTTCTGTATTATCTTATAGCCAATGTAGTCCTGATCACAAATTATTTTGTCTATCCATAAGCTCTTTCACAGAACCAAAAAACCTATAAACAAGCCTGCAAGTTTGATTGTTGGAACAATGCTATGAAATCTGAGTTAGATGCTCTTGAATCTACAAATACTTGGTCTGTTGTTGATTTGCCTGCAGGCAAACAATCGATTGGTTGCAAATGGGTCTACAAAATCAAGCATCATGCTGATGGATCCATCGAACGATACAAGGCCCGTTTAGTAGCAAAGGGATATACTCAGCTGGAGGGGGTGGATTATTTCGACACTTTCTCACCTGTTGCGAATCTTACTTCTATTCGAACCTTTCTCTCAGTGGTTGCCATTAAGAATTGGCACTTGGAACAACTTGACGTCAACAATGCCTTCCTTCATGGTGATCTATATGAGGAAGTGTATATGGATCTGCCTCCTGGATTCATGCTTCCTTCTTCTTCGACCAACGAAGTCTGCACTTCTTCGACCAACAAAGTTTGCACCCCTTCGACCAACAAAGTTTTCACTCCTTCAACCAACTAAGTTTGCACTTCTTCGACCAACAAAGTTTGCACTTCTTCTGCTTCTTCGACCAACGAAGTTTGCACTTCTTCGACCAACTAAGTTTGCACTCCTTCGACCAATGAAGTTTGCACCTCTTCGACCAACGAAGTTAGCACTTCTTCGACCAACGAAGTTTGCACTTCTTCGACCAACAAAGTTTGCAAATTGCATAAGTCACTATATGGCCTGAAGCAGGCTAGCAGACAATGGTTTTCGAAATTGTCCACTGCCCTTATCTCTCTTGGCTACTCATATTCTTCTGCTGATCATTCTTTTTTCACAAAATCACATGACTCTTCTTTTACTGTTTTATTAGTCTATGTTGATGATATTGTCTTAGCCGGTAATGATTTGCAGGAAATCAAATATGTCAAATGCTTCCTTGATTCCACTTTCAAAATCAAGGACCTTGGTAGGCTAAAATATTTTCTTGGTCTAGAAGTTTCCAGATCCACTCACGGCATTTTTCTCAATCAGAGAAAGTACGCTTTGGAATTGCTCGAAGACAGTGGCTTATTGGCTACAAAACCTTGCTCTACTCCCTTCGATTCCTCCTTGAAGCTTCATGATGATAACTCACCACCTTTCGAAGACGTCACAGCTTGTCGAAGGCTTGTTGGAAAACTTCTATATCTGACTACCACCAGACCTGACCTTGCATTCATCGTTCAACAGCTCAGCCAATTCATCTCACATCCTATGCAAGTTCATCATTCTGCAACAATTCGAGTACTCAAGTATCTCAAAGGTGCTCCTGCCAAGGGTTTGTTCTATTCATCTTCCTCTCCACTCAAACTCTCTGGCTTCGCAGACTCAGATTGGGCAAGTTGCCCAGCTACCCGCAGATCCGTAATTGGATATTGTGTTCCTTGGCAATTCCCTCATATCCTGGAAATCCAAAAAGCAGTCTACAGTATCCAAATCAAGTTCAGAAGCAGAATACAGGGCCTTGGCAAGCTTGACTTGTGAATTGCAATGGCTGCAGTATTTGTTCAAGGATCTCCACATCTCCTTTGATCAACCTAGCCCAGTCTATTGTGACAACAAAAGTGCTATCTACCTTGCTCACAACCCCACCTTCCATGAACGGACAAAACATATCGAAATTGACTGCCACGTCATTCGTGAGAAAATCCAAACTGGTCTCATCCACCTTTTACCAGTTTCTTCTGCTGCTCAATTGGCAGATGTTCTCACCAAGCCTTTGGCAGCTCCCTCTTTCGATTCTCTTGTTTCCAAGCTTGGTCTATTAGACATCCATAGTCCAGCTTGTGGGGGGCTATTACATGATGAAAATAATTCTGTTTAGTTTGTTACTAAACAGTTAGTTAGTTTGTTACAATTAGTTAGTTTGTTACAGTTTGTTACTTAAACAGTATATATAATACTGTTTTGTAAATTCCAAAATAAGAAATATACTATGAGTTTATTCCAAAATTAACACTAGTATTTCCTTCGTATAAGATGTGAACAATGATAAGTTGTCACTCTTTATAAATAAGATATTGGATATAATTCACCAGAGATGCATAAGAATGAGTAGAAGGAACACTCTCTTGAATAAATTTATGTGTTGTTTGAGAGTCAGACTCGTAAATCACATTTTTTAAACCATTATTTCAAGTAATATCAAGACCATGAGAAATGGCTTGAAGCTCGACATTGATATTAGAGGTGAAACAACAACTTCCTGCAAAACATGTGATCTAACCTCGAGAAGAGTTTTTCAAAAGATCACCAAAATCGGATGACCCTGAATTACCAATGAAACTACCATCTACATTGACCGTTATCACATTCTCTAGTGGAGGGTGCCAAGACACAAGTCTAGGGGCTAATATCTTCTTAGAACAATCAAAAGCCGGTTTGATTCAGTGTAAAAGAGTAGTTATTTGGCTAAGAATATTCCAGAGAGAGCGATTATTGTCTTTGAAGGATTCCTCATTATGATATTTCCAAATTATCCAACAACAAATGAAAAACAAGAGACCATGATTGACGACCACATTAATTTTCATCCAACTATATATATCATCCTCATAAAAATGAATGTGAGATGAAAAATTGAAATTGTTTCAAACTTGCATGACCTTAGGGCAATCCCTAAGAGTGTGTAAGATGGTTTCATTAGTAGCACCGCATTTATAACAAGAGGCATTTATTGACATGTGACGAGTGACTCGTGTATAGTGGATGGGTAACTTCCCATGCATGATGATCTAAACAAAATGACGAATATTTTCAAGTAACTTGAGGTTCCAAATCCAAGAACAAATCAATGTATGAATATGAGATGGATTGGGCTCCAAAGTTAACCAATAATAAGTTGATTTGGTACAATAAGTACATAATACTGAAGGTTCTCAAATAAGAATATTATTTGAGTCATCATTAGTAAATACACTAGCCATCTTCACTTTTATGCTACGGGGAAAATGGGTGGAAATGAAGTCAAAATTTTAAGTACCATAATTACCGACATCCATGATATATAGGTGTGTATCCTTCTCATCCATCGAAGGAATTTTGTTTCAACTATGGTGATAAAACCCTTCTTGAGAGTCTCAACTACTTTAGCAATAGAACTCCATGTGTATGATGCTCCATGGTAATTATTCGCCTCTAAGATGCGGGCTACAAAATTATATCTAGTTGATAATAACTGAACCCATAACTTGTTAGCATTATGAAGAAGCTCCCAAGCATATTTATCCATCATGGTAACATAAACAGGTCTAGCTCTCATGACGCCAAGACCACCTCTAGTAAAAGGTTGAGTTATAGTATTCCATTTAACCCAGTTACTAGATTTGCCTCCCCAAAAGAACTGTCTTATATAATTATTAATCTTACTACAAATGTCTTATAGAAACCACAAATTATGCATGGTATAAGTAGGCATAAAAATAACCACGTCCTTAGCAAGAGTCACCCTTCCAGGCCTACTAAGAATCCTACCTTTCCATCCAGATAAACGAGAATCAATTTTATCAATGATAAAGGAGAATTTTGCATTTGTGACTCTACCAGAAAGCAAAGGAAATCCAAGATATTTACCCATATTAAAGGCATTCTGGAAGTTAATCTTACCTTCAAATTTCATTACCTTTTCTCGAGATAAATTCCTAGAGGTAAGGGATTTAGATTTATGGACATTAATCTTCATACTAGAGGTTTTTGCAAAAAGCTTGAAGCCCCTCATTAGCTAGCATAACCTGAGGAGTTTTGGCTCTTGTATAGAGTAGACGATAATCTGTAAAGAAGATATGAGAAATTATCGGTCCATTGTTAGAGATGCCACTATTAAAAATAACACTTCTAACCTCAGACGTGAAATGTGTTTTACCTCGGCAAAAGAAGTGAGGTAAATAAGACCGTCATAAAAAGTAAAGATTTTTATCACCTCGGTGTTTAAAATACTGAGGTATAATTTTATTAGCGCATGGGTTCGAACCCCAGCAGCAACAAGTTTTATTATTTTCAAAACTAGTATATCTTTTATCTCGGTTTATCAAAATAACCGAGGGGTATGATTATTTATCTTATTTTTAAAAAATTGTTACATTGTTTACCCAGAATATTATATTGTTTACCCAAATATTACATTGTTTGCCCATAATATTACACTGTTTACCTATAATATTACATTATTTACCCAAAATATTAAAATTAAAATAAAAAACAAATTCCCTATGATCTAGATAGAAATCAAATTACCTCAAGATGTAGACTTTAGATATTCAATTATTGAATCTAGGTGAAGATTAATTGTTGGATGCAAGAATAATCTCTACGAATCTTGCATGCATTTGTTTCTAGTGAAAAAAAAGGTAAGATAATTAATATCAATAATCAAAAATATTTTCAATACAAATAAAAAGTTAATAAAACAAACCTTGAACCCAGATGATTTTCTGCTCTTGCAATCCATCGTAGAGAACTTTTTCAAGTGCCCTTAGGTTTCAAGCACTTCATATGTTTCATTTAGGTTAGATTTTCAATATCGTAAGAAAACATATATAACGGATGTCCCTTAGGTTTCACGCGGATCACTAATGACAGATTCTTAAGCATTGATAACCTTTAAATGGGCGACAAAGATTTGTTTAAGGCCTTTGGAAATAGTGAAAAATAACACTTAACTATCCTCTCGGTTTTGGAATAAAACCGAGGGGTTAGATTAATTTTTTTTTTTACAAAAATGGTTATATTATTTACCCAGAATATTAAAAATACATTGTATGCAATAAATCTTTGCAGAATATCAAGATTGTTTACCAAGGATATTAAAAATACAGCATGTACAGGACCCATACGAGACACTAGAGATCTGTTTTGTTAGAACAATGTTTGATTCTACTACCCTATATTTAAGTTTTGATGATAACAAAGTGAAAAGATATAGTATTTATAAGTTTCATGTTTGAACTATCTGCTGCCTAAAATTATTATGTTCTGACTTGCAGATATGCTGATTGAAATAAGCAAGATCACATCTATTCAGCATCAGAACTTGATTTCAGACACCAGCATCAGAAGTTGCTACATCAGAACGTCAAAATCAGATGATCAACTCACGTACATGCTGAAGCCTGATGAACAAGACTGCGCTTAATACTCTGATACAGAAACACAATAGTTCATCAGCAGCGAAGCAGAATCAGAATGAGCCAAGCCAGAACTTGCATTAAGTAAGCAACGGTACTGTGCATTGAAAGCAAATTAATTCCAACGGCTTTATTCCAGACAAGATCTGCTCAATAAGGAAAGTTTGTTATTAGCATTGAATCAAGAATATTGCATCCAACGTTCATCATCTCAATGCTATATAAACAAGGCTTTGAAGATTGAAATGGTTAATGCTCTCCAAAATCTCTACACGCACAAAAGCTGAACCATAATCTTCGTTCTACCAGTTTTGCTAAACCATACACTCTGATATTCCATTACTGTTTAGCAATCTAGTTTCTAAGCTTCATTTTGTGTATACATCACAGTTGTGATACAGTTTTATAGAAAACATCCACACACATAGTTTTATCTTTTTGTAAGAAAGTGTTACCTTGACAAACCGGGTTGTGGTTTGAATCAAGAAGGCTTTAGCAGTTGTTAAAGCAGTCTGTAATATTCAGTTGAATATAGTGGATTAAGACCTCGTTGGAGAGAGGCGAAATCACCTTGACGGGTGGACTGGAGTAGTTTGAGATCAAACGAACCAGGATAAAAATATCTTGTCAATTGCTTTAGATTTCAGTTTTACAATTCAACCCCCCCCTTCTTGTGTTTTTCACCACTTCAATTGGCATCAGAGCGCCTGGTTCTGAGCTAAAACACTTAACCGTGTCAGTACAAGATCCAGCGTCAGAAAAACACAATGGCAGGAAACAATTCTCACATCAGCAATGACAACAATGAGGACAGAGACAAATTCAGTGGCAAACCTCCAGTCTTTGATGGAGAAAACTTTGATTACTGGAAAGACAGAATTGAAAGCTTCTTTCTAGCACATGATGCTGATCTGTGGGATATGGTGACAGATGGATACACGCACCCTGTGAATGCAAGTGGTCAGAAGATTGATAGAAAATCAATGTCTGATCAACAAAAGCGTGACTTCAAGAATCACCACAAGGCCAGAACCATCCTCCTCAATGCCATCTCCTATACTGAGTATGAAAAGATCTCCAACAGAGACACAACAAAAAATATCTTTGATTCTCTCAGAATGACGCATGAGGGCAACGTTCAGGTCAAAGAAACAAAAGCTCTGGCGCTCATTCAGAAGTATGAGGCGTTCAAAATGGAAGAATCTGGATCCATTGAAACTATGTTCTCTAGATTCCAGATTCTGGTAGCTGGTCTCAAAGTTCTGGACAAAGGATACTCAACTGCTGACCATGTCAAGAAAATCGTCAGAAGTTTACCCAAGCAGTGGAGGCCTATGGTTACTGCTCTGAAGCTAGCTAAAGATCTCAACAAAATAACTCTGGAGGAACTTATCAGCTCCCTCAGAAGTCATGAGATAGAGCTAGAAGCTGATGAGCCTCAGAAGCAAGGTAAGCCTTTAGCATTAAAATCTAACAGAAAATTTGAGTCTAAAGTTTTGCAGGCAGTTGAAGAAACATCTGATGGATCCTCATCAGAAGAAGACGAACTTTCCCTTCTCTCCAGAAGAGTAAATCAACTGTGGAAGCAAAGACAAAGGAAGTTCAGGAATCCCAGAAGATCTGATCAGAACGAGTCTTCTTCCAGATACAGAAGGACAGATTCTTCCTCTGGATACAGAAGATCTGAAGGCTCCTCCAGTAGCAAGAAGCCAAACACCAAAGACATCATCTGCTACGAGTGCAATGAGCAAGGACACTACAAGAGTGACTGCCCAAAGCTTCAGAGGGAAAAGCCCAAAAAGAAGTTTGGAAGAGAGAAGAAGAAAAGTCTCATGGCCACATGGGATGACTCTGACTCGTCTGAAGCTGACTCAGAATCAGATGATGAAAGGGCAAACATAGCTCTCATGGCTAACATTTCAGAAGATAGTGAAGCTTCTGAATCAGACTCAGAATCAGACACTTAAGAGGTATTTCCTAACTTCGCTGTTAACTTTACAAAGGCTGAACTTGCTGAAAGCCTTAATGAGATTCTGGAACGTTATCAGCAAATTAGAGCTAAATTCAGAGACCTGAAAAGGAATCTTGAATCTGACTCTAATAAGTCTGAGAGTCTCAAATTGGAAAATTCTGAGCTGAGAAATAAGATTTCAAAATTAGAAAACACTTTACAAAACTCTCAGAAGGAATCAAGTTCTGAAACTCCCAGCAACGCTGATGAGATCATCAAGGAGTATGATCACAGTTTCCAGAAGTTCCTAGCTAAAAGCATAGATAGAAGCAGAATGGCTTCAATGATCTATGGAGTTAGCAGAAACGGCAGGAAAGGAATAGGATACCAAGGTAAGGTTCCTACACCAAAGAATGTCATGGACTTAACCATTAAACACACTCCTCTAAATTCACACTTTGTGTATGGTCACACACATGATATCAAATATACTAGCAGTAAGCACTCTGTGAAACCAAAATTCAACCAGAGTTTTGGTAAAACTAACAAATCAGGACCCAAGAAAATCTGGGTACCTAAGGACAAAATAATACATGTTGCAGATATCTTTAGCAGCAAGTCAGAAACACCAGTCATGGTACCTGGACTCTGGCTGCTCACGACACATGACGGGAAGAAGGCATATGTTCCAAAGCCTGGAACTTAAGCCTGGAGGCCACGTTGGCTTTGGAGGCAATCAGAGGGGAAAGATAATTGGCTCTGGAACTGTAGGTAATGGAAATCTTCCCTCTATTAATAATGTTCTGCTAGTAGATGGATTGATGCATAATCTGTTATCCATAAGTCAATTAAGTGATAACGGTTATGATATAATCTTTAATCAAAAAGCATGTAAAGCTGTTAGTCAGAAAGATGGGACTATCCTGTTTAATGGTAAGAGGAAAAACAACATTTACAAAATCAAACTTTCTGAACTAAAGAGTCAGAATGTAAAATGTCTTCTGTCTATTAACAACGAGCAGTGGATCTGGCACAGAAGATTGGGGCATGTTAGTATGAGAAGAATATCTCAGATTAACAAACTCAATCTGGTCAGAGGACTTCCTAATTTGAAGTTCAATTCAGATGCTCTGTGTGAAGCATGTCAGAATGGAAAATTTGCAAAACCTTCCTTTAAATCCAAAAATGTTGTTTCTACCTCTAAGCCATTAGAACTTCTGCACATTGACTTATTTGGACCAGTTAAAACTGCTTCAGTCAGTGGTAAGAAGTATGGGTTAGTAATCGTAGATGACTATAGCAGATGGACATGGGTAAAGTTCTTAAGACACAAGGACGAGTCACACTCTGTGTTTGTTACCTTCTGTAACCAAGTTCAGAATGAAAAAGATCTTAGAATCGTTAAAGTCAGAAGTGATCATGGTGGAGAATTTGAAAATAAAGATTTTGAGTCATTCTTTAATGACAAAGGCATTCTGCATGATTTCTCTTGTCCTAGAACTCCCCAACAAAATGGAGTTGTAGAACGAAAGAACAGAACATTGCAAGAAATGGCCAGAACCATGATCAATGAGACAAACGTTGCTAAGACTTTCTGGGCAAAGGCAATAAACACAGCGTGCTACATTCAGAATAGAATCTCAATAAGACCTATTCTGGAAAAGACTCCATATGAATTGTGGAAGAACAGAAAGCCCAACATTTCATATTTTCATCCATTTGGATGTACTTGCTTTATATTAAATACAAAGAATTATTTGAACAAGTTTGACTCTAAGGCACAGAAGTGTATTATGTTAGGATACTCTGAACGCTCAAGAGGGTACAGAGTATACAATACAGAAACACAGATTGTGGAAGAATCAATCAGTGTTCGTTTTGATGATAAGCTTGACTCTGAAAAGTCAAAGCAGAATGAAATTTTTGCAGGTATAGAAATTGAATTTGCAGGTTCTGAAGACAAGTCATCAGAAGCTCTCAACACAGACATTCCTTCAACGTCTGAAAGGAGCACTGCTAGAAATCCTACAACAGCTGCTGATCAACCTCAGAAGAGATTACCCAGAAGCAGCTTGGATCACCCAGAAGAGACTATCCTAGGAAGAAAGGAAGATCCAATCAGAACAAGAGCAAGCTTCAGAAACTCTGAAGAAACACTTATGGGACTTGTGTCTCTGATTGAACCGTCTTCTATTGATGAAGCACTTCTGGATAATGACTGGATTCTGGCAATGCAAGAAGAGCTGAATCAATTCACCAGAAACGACGTATGGGATCTCGTTCCCAGACCAAAAGGATTCAACGTCATTGGAACAAGATGGGTGTTCAGAAACAAGCTAAATGAACAAGGTGAAGTCATCAGAAACAAGGCACGACTGGTTGCACAAGGTTATAGTCAGCAAGAGGGGATAGACTATACAGAAACCTTTGCCCCAGTCGCCAGGTTAGAATCTATCAGACTTTTAATTTCATTTGCTGTTAATAGAGGCATCACTCTGTATCAGATGGATGTCAAAAGTGCATTCTTAAATGGTTATATAGAAGAAGAAGTTTATGTTCACCAACCCCCAGGTTTTGAAAATACAAAACATCCAGAACATGTTTTCAAACTAAAGAAGTCACTGTATAGTCTGAAACAAGCTCCCAGAGCTTGGTATGAAAGGCTAAGTAACTTTCTGCTTGAAAATGAATTCACCAGAGGGAAAGTGGACACTACTCTATTATGTAAAACAGTTAAGAGTGACATCTTAGTCTGTCAAATCTATGTTGATGATATCATTTTTGGTTCTACTAATCCTTCTCTTGGAAGAAAATTTGCTAAGTGTATGCAGGCAGAATTTGAGATGAGCCTCATGGGGGAACTGAAATTCTTTCTGGGAATTCAGATCAATCAAACTCCAGAAGGAACTTACATTCATCAGAGCAAATACATCAGAGATCTTCTGAAGAAATTTGACCTGTCAGAATGTAAGCCATCAAAGATTCCAATGCATCCCACGTGCATTCTGGAAAGAGAAGAGGTAAGCAAAAATGTAGAACAGAAAGTCTACAGAGGTATGATTGGTTCTCTCCTCTATCTGACTGCTTCAAGACCTGACATACTATTCAGTGTTTGTATCTGTGCTAGATTCCAATCAGATCCTAGAGAATCTCACTTAACAGCTGTTAAGCGAATTTTCAAGTATCTGAAAGGTACTACTAATCTGGGTTTGTTTTATAGAAAATCTAGTGATTACAGCTTAGTAGGCTACTGTGATGCTGATTTTGCTGGAGACAGAGTGGAACGTAAAAGTACTTCTGGAAGCTGCCAGTTTCTGGGAGAAAATCTGATCTCTTGGCCCAGCAAAAGGCAATCAACAATTGCTCTGTCAACAGCAGAAGCTGAGTACATAGCAGCAGCAGGATGTAGCACACAAATGCTCTGGATGAAAAGTCAGCTTGAAGACTTCCAGATTTTTGAGAGTAACATTCCTATACTTTGTGATAATACTTCTGCTATTTGCTTAAGTAAGAATCCTATTTTACATTCTAGAGCTAAGCATATAGAAATAAAACATCACTTCATTAGGGACTATATTCAGAAAGGTATTTTGAACTTAAAATCTATAGATACAGACCATCAATGGGCTGATATCTTTACTAAACCCCTTTCAGAAGATAGGTTTAATTTCATTCTGAAACATCTCAGCATGAAAGTGTGTCCAGAGTGAAAATGTTTTAATTCCATATATTTACTTTCAGAATGTAATTATTTTACTGTGAACTTCTGATCAATCTCCTTTCAGAAAGATAGAACATGCAGATTGTATCAGATGCAAGTCTAAAGATCTGAGAGTCTAAGCTCAAAGACAGACGTGCTGATCACTACATCAAACAAGTGTCATCCAATCATCAGCATATCTCTGAAGCAGAACGCGTGCACGCTTCTGAGAAGGCAAAGCGCTGATTGGGTGCATTGAGACACATGTCTGGTAACCGTTTTTAAGTATCTTTCTCAAATCCCCCAAAATCAGCAAGCATTTAATGAAAAGTAATCATGCTTTTAAATGGCAATCATGATTTTTCTCTCTCTTAAAAACGTTTATCTCTTCAAAATAGTTTTGAAAAACTCTATTTAAGCACATTAATCTCTCATTCTTATTCTTTACGCTTTCTCACTATCACTCAAGCATTTTCTGCATATTTCTGAGTTCATCTCTTGCAAACCTTTTTCCTCAGTTCATTCTCAAAACCCTTTTAGTGTGAACATGGCAACCTCCAGTAGCGTTTCTGCAGGTAATCAGAAGAAAGCAACTTCTGAGCAATATCAAGTGCCACTCAGAACTCTCCTCACTCCGGTGAAGAACCTTGAAGTGCTCTCTGAGTTAATAATTGATTTTGAAAGCTTGAAGGAGAATGGTTTTGACCTAACTGAAGAAGTTAGGGCTCAAAAGTGGGAAAGGTATTTCGATAGGTTGGTTGGACCAACATTCCCAGCGCTGGTCAAGGAATTTTGGATTCACGCCAAGGTTTCAAAACATCTAGTCATCTCCTCTATTATGGGGAAGAAGATTGTGATTTCTGAAGATCTCATTGCAAGGCTAATCGGTCAAAGTGGTGGTGGCGTCCGTTGTGTGGACATGGCTGAAAGATGTGCTGATACAGGTGTGGTAGCTAACAGGATTTTCACTCTTGGGATGCCCAGCAGCAAGATTAAAGATCTGAAGGATCATTGCAGAGTATGGGCTAAGATTGTTCTGGGGTGCTTCAACCACAGGAAACCAACAAGTTCTCCTGATTATATAAATGTGGATCAGCAGTTTCTGATCTACTTTATTGATCAGAAGATAAAGATCAATCTGGCTCACTTCCTGTTCAACCATCTCAAAACCAGTGTGAAAGAAACAAGGGAAGAAGAAAGAACCAAGAGGGACTGGATACCTTTTGGAAGGTTGATATCAGATATTCTGACATAGAATAGACTGATTGAGCATCTGATAGAAGCTCAAGAGCTGAGCACTATTGAACCAACAATTGGGAAACCTCTGAACGCAAAGAATCTGAAAAAGATGAAGCTGATAGAGAACATTCAGAAGGAACCCAGAGCTACTTCCACTGCTGATATCTCCAGCAGAAGAGTGCCTCTGAGTGATTTTCCGTTATTCTCTGAAACTGAATCCAAACCAGAGATGTTTCTCAGGTACCCAGATGCGTACAAGGCAGATGATACAGATCCAAAGCTGAATATCAGAGATCTGCGTCAACCCCAACCAGAAGTGACTCTGAAGAAGACAAAGAAGAGGAAAGCGCCATCAGAAGGATCATCTCAGCAGACTCCAAAGAAAAGAGGTATTTCATCTGCTGCCCCTATTTCAAATTCTTTTACTATTCCAACATCTATCCCTCCTCAAACCTCTCATAGAATACCAATTCCCATCCCTACCATTGATGAAACCGTACAAGAAGAAGACCCTTCTGAGGCATTAAAACTCAGAAGACCCAGAACCAAACACCCCAAACAACCAACAATTTCAACAACAACAGCACTTGACCAAGTGCTGTCTGATATTGAGCGTCAACATGCCTCTGCTCAACCAAACTCTGAACCACAAAATGTTCCTCCTCCACAACCAGAACAACAACAACAACTAGAACCAGAACCACAACAACAACCACTCTCAGAAGAACCTCTGATCCCTGAGCAATCAGAGATTCCACCTCCCTCTCCCCAACCAGAAATAAATCCACCTTCACCACAAACAGAGTTTCACCACTCTGAAACTCCTTCCCCTCATCAATCTGACCCTCACTCACCTCAACCATCACCGCTGGCAATTCAGTTGCCATGTGGAACCACTGTTGTCATGCCCCAGTTACCATCCTCATCAGAATCGACACCACCAAATACTCCCAAAACACCACCCACTCCAATCGAAATATCTGACTCTGATACCCCTTCTCCAAAACAAACAGCCTCTCAGAAAACCTCTGAAAACCCCAGCAGGACTTTCATTGACTTAACCAGTCTTGACCGTCTTGCTGATCTAAAACACAAAATTGCCATCCCAAAACCAAAGCAACCAGATGTTGGCTCTAGTATTTTGAATTTTGAAACAGGTGTGCTGCAATGGATTGCTTCTTTGAAGCAAGTCTGTCCTGGGATGATTGACCCAGCTGCTTCTGATCAGCTCTGGTCACAGTTCAGACTTTGGGTACGTGCTGAAGCCCTTAAGTTGCAGGATATCAACTATGAGCAGGCACAACAAAATTTCAGCAAACTTCTGAATGAAGTTGGAAGTATGCTTCTGAAAGAGGACGTGCTCCCTCTGGACAGTGAACCTTGGTCTGAGAAACAGCAAGCTGCAAAGGTGCAACCATCAGAAGAAGACAAGACCATTCAGGATGAAAGTCAAGCAGAGGATGTTGCTGAAAGTTCTGAGAAGCCTCCTCCTTCTGATGCTTCTCAAGCTGCCTTGGACAGGCAGACTCTGGAAGAACTAAGGCTGAATGACATGCGTCTACAGTAGCGGATGGATGAAAACGATCAGAAGATGAAAGAGAGAATGGATGTGCAGGACAGCAAGATTGACACTGTTGTCAGCATGGTGCATAAGCAGAATGAGACTTCTGAAAAGATTCAAGCCATGCTGGAGATCCTGTTCACACGCTTGCCTCCTCAACCTTAATCTTTTTCATACATGACCTTTTTTATGTTTTCCCTGATTTTCTGATGTACTGTTTGATTATGTTTTGTAATATTTTCTCGTTTTGACTCTGAACTATCTTAATATGATTAGTTTTTCTGATCTTAATTGTTTTAGCACATCACCAACACTTTTTGATTGCTGACAAAAAGGGGGAGAACAAGAATGATATTTAAATCAATAACGGGCTAACTAGACAGAAATTCTCAAACATTCTAACTCTATTACTTGAAATGTTTTTTCTGTTGTGTTTAAAGTCTACAGGCACAAGGAAGCTCCTGGACACTCTGAAGACTAGAAGCTCTGATCAATATGAAGTTGCTCTGATCAATATGAAGTTCTGATCCAAAGCAAAGCTCTGACAAGAAAAGCTCTGAAGCTCTGCTCTGACATAAAGCTTCTGATAAGTCAAAGACTCTGATACTCTGATGTTCAAAGAAAGGCAAAAAGATTTGATCCTGAAGAACACGTATAATCAAAGGGAAGTAATAAACTCAGGGGGAGTATTTCCTTACTCCTTATTCTTTTACTTCTTATTCTGATACATATTCCAGATACCTTTTCACGTTATTTTCATTTAAAATATCTAGTTTTTGTCATCATCAAAAAGGGGGAGATTGTTAGAACAATGTTTGATTCTACTACCCTATATTTAAGTTTTGATGATAACAAAGTGAAAAGATATAGTATTTATAAGTTTCATGTTTGAACTATCTGCTGCCTAAAATTATTATGTTCTGACTTGCAGATACGCTGATTGAAATAAGCAAGATCACATCTATTCAGCATCAGAACTTGATTTCAGACACCAGCATCAGAAGTTGCTACATCAGAACGTCAAAATCAGATGATCAACTCACGTACATGCTGAAGCCTGATGAACAAGACTGCGCTTAATACTCTGATACAGAAACACAATAGTTCATCAGCAGCGAAGCAGAATCAGAATGAGCCAAGCCAGAACTTGCATTAAGTAAGCAACGGTACTGTGCATTGAAAGCAAATTAATTCCAACGGCTTCATTCTAGACAAGATCTGCTCAATAAGGAAAGTTTGTTATTAGCATTGAATCAAGAATATTGCATCCAACGTTCATCATCTCAATGCTATATAAACAAGGCTTTGAAGATTGAAATGGTTAATGCTCTCCAAAATCTCTACACGCACAAAAGATGAACCATAATCTTCGTTCTACCAGTTTTGCTAAACCATACACTCTGATATTCCATTACTGTTTAGCAATCTAGTTTCTAAGCTTCGTTTTGTGTATACATCACAGTTGTGATACAGTTTTGTAGAAAACATCCACACACATAGTTTTATCTTTTTGTAAGAAAGTGTTACCTTGACAAACCGGGTTGTGGTTTGAATCAAGAAGGCTTTAGCAGTTGTTAAAGCAGTCTGTAATATTCAGTTGAATATAGTGGATTAAGACCTCGTTGGAGAGAGGCGAAATCACCTTGACGGGTGGACTGGAGTAGTTTGAGATCAAACGAACCAGGATAAAAATATCTTGTCAATTGCTTTAGATTTCAGTTTTACAATTCAACCCCCCCTTCTTGTGTTTTTCACCACTTCATGTTTCTCCATAAGAATTTTTATTTTTCGCCGATATCCATCTTCTGAAGAGTTAAGCTCCCTTCTTTGTTTAACCTTTCAAAGGTTGAAATCCCTTCTTTATTTAAGTTGAAGAAAGAATGATTTTCTACACTTGTAATCTATCAAATAAGCAAAAGTACAACAATAACATTTCTCCCAAAAAATGCAACACTATTTTGTGAGATAGATTACAAGAGCAGAAAGATATTTTGTTCTAGATAGTAGAACATTGAAGATTTTTTTGTCCTGCAATCTATCATAAATAATGATGCGTGTTTGGGGCGGCTTCATATTAGCACGAATTAGGGTAAAATCTAACGATTGTTTTTATAGTAAAACATGCCTATTATACCCCTAAGTTTATTTATAAACAGGTGTAACGTTATTATTATTTATTATTTATTTAACTGTCACCTCAGTTAAGGTTATAAAACCGAGGTGATAGTTATTATTATTTATTATTTTTTAACTATCACCTCGATTAAGGTTAAAAACCAAGGTGATAGTTATTATTAAAAAAAATTAATATTACATTGCCTACACATAATATTAAAAATAAAATGTTTATAACAAATCTCTTCAATGGTTTTTCTGCACTTCTAATTCATCATATAGGTGTTGATGTTTGAATGTCAGAACTTTGCATCCAAGATTGATTTTTGATGTTATCATTATCATTGCCTTCACTAACGTATTCAATGTGCATACTTTGAATGCGTCCAACTTCTAAAAAGGTGTTTGTTCCAAAAATTAGAAAATGTTTTTCCTGCACTTGCAATCCATTAGTAAGGACTTTTAGGAATAAATCACAGTTGTTCAAAATCTTCAACAAGAACAAAAACACCAACACTATTGTTTGAGATGGATTACAAAAACTGGAAAATATTTTGTTCAAGGTAGAAGAACATTTTTTTCAGTTTTGCAATTCATCCCAAATAAATGATGCATTCGACAGTGGGGTGACTACAAATCAGACAACATCATGGTGAAATATGTTCAATAAGTGTTTTTATAGTAAAATCTGATTATTTTATCCCTCGAATTTTCAAAGAAACTAAAGGGTTAGATCATTTATTTTACACTTGTAAGCAAATAAAAACATAAAGTGCAGTAGCTAGGACTCGAAGCATGTCTGAAATGGTATATCACCTTGATTTTTAAAATAATCGAGGGAACAAGCTATTTTTTTGTTTAAAAATAAATAAAATATGGTGCGCCTTGGAATAAAATCTCGGTTTTTTTCGGGATGACGTGAAAGCTTTGTCATGAAAAGCGTTATTTGTTGTAGTGTGCGTATGGGGAGTCAGTTATTTGATTATGTTTTTTTTCCAAAATGAGAAGGGTAAATTTCTCTATACAAAGCAAGAATAAGTAAGGCGAAATAGGTCCACCTTGTCACATACCACAAGTAGGAGCAAAAGTATCAAACTTCTCATTGTTCCACTTAAAAGACAATGATGAGGAGGTGATACAACTCATAATTAGATCAATCGTTAACGTTGGAAATCCAAATTCTAATAGAGTGATTTTCAAAAAGTTCCAATCCACATTATCATATACCTTCTCAAAATCAATGTTATACATAAGAAAACCTGATTTTCCTTTCTTGATATGCATGTATGAACAATATCTTGATCTATAGCATTATTTGCAGTTTATCGATTGAGGATAAAACTACTCTGAAGATGGCCAATGAGCAGTCTAATACGCCGAACAAAGACCTTAAAGACAAGCTTAAGGAGAACATTACATAGACTAATGGTCTAAAATCAGCAAACTTTGAGATTCTTCAATTTTAGGGATATAAATTATAAGGGTCACAACAAGATCACCAAGGATGCGACCAAAAGAAAAATCATCTGACACTAATTTCCAGACATCACCTCTTACAATATGCTAGTATGTAGTAAAAATGAATTGGAATCCATCAGAGCCTGGTGCTTTGTACGCAGACATGATTTACATAACATCCTTAATTTTTCTTCTCCTCAGAATCATTGTTTGATCAGGATAAAATTTAGTGTTTTTATTTTAAAACTAGTGGGATACTCTTGCATTCGCACGGGTACGATTGTGGATCACATAATTGTCATCAATTTGTCATAGAAATTAAAACAAATTAGAAAATATCAAAAAATTATTGGAAAAAATAAAAAATAGACTATAATATAATTGTATAAGTTTTTAAAGACAACTATATTTAAGAAAAACTATTAAACACATATTTTGTAAAAAACAATTGTTAAAAATATTTAAAAAAATGTTTTTTTAGGATTGAAAGAGTTGTAATAATAAAAGGTTTTACAAAATTTAATAAATGAGACAAATAAATATCCAAAATTAGAATTAGTTGAAAATCAGTAGAAAATAATTTTATATAAAAGTCTAAAAAGAGAATGATGTAAAAAGAATTAAGTTTAATGTTGTATTTTTAAATTTTGAACTATGATTTAAAATATAATAAAGAAATAAAAAATTAGTAGTACAACTGAAATTAATTTTACATTTTTTTAATTGTACAAAAATAAATAAAAAAACTTGTGCGTTCACATAGATTTTTGTATGATTACTCGTGCATTCACACGGTACTGGTGTGTTATCCGTGCGATCAAAATCCAAAATTGTTTTACATTAATAATATATATTTTAACTTTTCATATATTAAATTCGTGCGTTCGCACAAACTTTGATATAATTACCTGTGCGTTCACACGATATTTATGTGTTACCCGTATGTTGGCACGGGTATTGATGTTGTACACACAATTTTATTTTTAAAATATAATAGAAATGTCAATAAAAAATCAAAATTATTTTAGCACGATAATTTATTATTTAAAAAAAAAACATATTTTTAAAATAAATATAATATTATTTTACCAAAACGGAGTTTCCTTCATCATAAGTAATTAAATAAATTAAAAAACTAAATACTCTAACATAATAATTAAATAAATAACTTAATTTTAATGACACA